>CAJUYH010000871.1:0-56153 GCA_910591685.1 Galerucella tenella | reverse complement strand
AAAAAATGCTACGTCAATTTGTTTATAACGCTATAACTCATTAACTATTCAACTTACCGATTGCGGGTTTGGCACACGTGATCTGTTGACGGATTACAGTAATTAAGCACAATTACAGGATATTTTCATTGTTAACAAAATAATCTAATATTGTTTAATCTAACTAATGTTTATTTAAACTTAATCATCAATAACTTTTGATCTAATCAATATTTTTCGACGCGGTTGGTTACATATTGTTCGTTTATAAAAGACAAAAAAAAAGAATTTCACATTTTTCCTTTATAATCAAGAGCAAAAAAGATATTCACGAATGAACGAGTAATTCTACTAGAAAATAGCACAATATTGTCATTTAAACAATGTCGCGCAAGGTTTTGCATTTGCGGGTTAGTACTATTTTATTGCACGTATTTTTTGCAACCTATATACAAAGTTTCAAGCTGATACCAGCGATTATCGCAAAAAGGCGATTTTTGGTGTATAACGTCTGGACTATGAAGCTACAAAATATTGATGAAACTAACAATGAATTCAACAACATATGTATTTATATAATATTAAATATAATTTTCTACAATCATTAGTATTGTATTTCTTTGATTCATTTTTTGGGAATTGTTTATTATTCAAATATCAAAAATAAATTGAGACATTTCTTGACATTTTCTCCTTTAATGAAGGATTTTTCAAATTGTTTATTTAAAAAGAATGTAAATGTAAAATATTCGAATATATAAAATATAATATGAGAGTAAGATTAAAATGATTAGAACGATATTTGAATATTAGATGGGGAATGTGTAGTTAATAATATTCAATTTGTTATTCATTAAATTATGATAAATTTGACTTTCTCTCCCAAAAAAATCAATTAAATGAATATAGTATATACTGGGTGCTTCCAAATGACACTCACAACGTTTGCATAGATACTTCTCGTAAAATTTGATACAATGATATAAGGATTGAGAGCTTATTTACTTTTCGAAATAAGGGTTGCTGAAGTTATGAAAAATTGAATGTTTTGATATGATAACTTCAAAATCGATGGATAAATTGATAAGACATTTGGCAGGTTGCTTTTAAATGTGAAATGTGAATATGCTAGTAGGTACAAGGGGGTAAAAGTCTTACGACTAAAAGTAATCAGACGAAAATTATATGTCAGTCATATTAAACAATAACAAAAAAATATATAATTTTGAAATCAAAAAAAGAATTTACAAAAGATATATCAATATCATAGTGTTTTTCCAATATGCGTGTGAAATTAATAATATCGTGAAAAGCAAATATGGTGTATCACTAAGATTGTGTAGCAGCTATAACAGATCATTATAAAAGTTATAATGTGTCAATAGAACCAGTACAGTGCTAATCTTGTTGAAAATATCCAATAATCAGGTGCCTTATTGTTTGGCAAGTTTATCTTGAAGCTATGCGGCATCGGTAAGAGGCGAGGAAAAACATGGCGCCTACCTGTCAAACGTTCAAATTGCGTACGGTACCTATTTTACCAAGTAAAACTGAAAATACAAATGTCACTGACAATACCAACGCCACTGGATAAATCAATATCAGTCAATTGACGAAGGAAGTGAGAGGAAAGATCTCACGCACACGCTTGCCAATAAGAAGTCAGCTGGTCGATGCAAATCACTAATTATGTAATACGGAGGGTGTATGGTCATTATGGTTTTCGTACAACGCTGCCAGAGCTCCAAAAAACCCATAACAAATTTGGAAAAGTGTTAACTTTTTAATATTCATAAATTGAAAAAATAATATTAATAGAATAAATCCAAGTAAACAATCACATTATAAAATAAACATTTAGTCATATTTTTTATATTGTTAATAATAAAAAGTCCCTTTCCTAATTATTATCACTACATAGTTAGTACTTCAGCTTTTCCATAGTTAAAGGTAGCAATGTCGAATGTTTTCGACAGCATTCTTTTAACGGTTTCAGATAAACTTGCCAAAGTATAGGTTTCGTGTAACTATGGTATGACAGTTGTCAGTTGTGATAAGAAAATGTCAATGTTAGTTAGTTGAATTTAATGTTCGATATAATACTAGCTCTTTTGATTAAAGTTATCGTATCGTCTGAGTTTGTATCACCACAGAATACACCATCCCAAGAAGAAGCGAAGCTTGTGCTATTTTACAATTCATTTTCTGAGTGCGCATGTCTGGCAGTCGCCATTCTAAGCCCGTTATCTGTCAAAATGACATGTAATTTTATTTTATTGTAAGCTTTTTGATTATTTTATTTTATTGTGTTTTGAACGATAAAATTTGCTCACAAAATTACATTTATTAGTTATTTCGCCAAAAACTTGTGCAATTCGTGGCTGTCATTCAAGTGATGGAGACGGAATATGTATGTTAAGATTTCCGAAAGTCCAGTATCTTCATTTCGTGCAGTACTATAGAAGACATGACTTTTTAGTGACATCCCATCAATACATATGGTGCTCTGTTTGAATCCATTGGACATGTCTGAAACTTAATTTCTAGAGCTTCAAATATTGAGTCGTAACCTAAACCAGACTTGGATGCAAGTTTTTTGGTGATTTTTTGCATTCTTCGTTTTGTTGGAAGACTAACTATTTATTCATAAAGTTGTATGCCTGTGATCCCAAAAAATATAGTGTCAAGGCAAATCACTTGTGTTCTACAAAATACCATCTTCCTAAGGGTTCTCTGCATTTCAGTAGTACTTGCGCTTTTACAATTAATGCCAGAGGTTATTCAAGAGATTTCTCACACATTTCTTAGAAGTCTTCCAGGTTGTATATTTACTGAAGTTCTTTCTATTGTGAACTTATATTATAAATATATAATCTATTATTATTGTATCGGTTTTTAGACTTACCCTATTCTACATATAGTGCTACATAAATACATACTTACACATATAATTTCGATAACAATATAGAAAATAAGAACAATAGCTAATTATTTTTAATAATGGATGGTACTCCAAAAACAGAAGCTAAAACTTATTTATATATTTTTCACAATATTTGTTGGGCTGTTAAATTAATTTTAACAATTTATAAATTAAGTTCAACAATTGAAACTTTGTCGAAGCAAGTCATGAAAATAAATAATTATCATTTGAGATTCTTTGGTTTCACTTTTTTGCGTGTAGTTAACATTTAATCAACATTTTTCTATCAATTTTCTCAGTGTAACTTGATCCGTTTTCTGTCAACGTCAGTTTGAAGGTCACGAAATTTCGCCCCCGAAAGATCAAAGGATTTACGCCGGCTTTCGCTTCTTGTTTGGCTGGTGTATTCTGTGGTATTACTGTGCACCTGTTATCCAATAGGTTATGGGCCCGGAGTTCCTGTGAAGAATAAAATATAGTGAATTTCACATTTTTTTATCGAGGTGCTACGAAAACCGTTGCAAAAAATATGGCGGGTGAATCAAGTATGGCAGCAAGTATTGAAAAACTAAGAGAACGAGAAAACTATTTAAAATGGAAATTTCAAATGACTGCTTTATTAAAACTAGATGGATTGTGGAAATGCATTTCTAGACAAGTAGCAGTAACTTCGTCAGATGCAGATATTGCTGCAAATGCATGACGTGAAAAAAAGGCGTTGTCAAAAATAATATTATCATTAGATAAATCAACGTACCCATACGTAATGCAAGCCAAAACCGCAAGTGAGGCATGGACAGCACTTGAAAAAGTTCTTGAAGATAGAGGGCTACATCGAAAGTTGAGGTTATTGAGAAGTTTATGCTCAATGAAACTTAAAAACTTTAATAACATGGAAGATTATGTGGCCTCTTCCAGCAACTAATGTCAATTGGAAAACCCATTGATGATGAATTTCTTGGTGTGATAATGTTACAAGGGCTCACAGAATTTTATGAACACATGGTAATGACGCTTGTAAATTCTGGTGCAGACATAACTTCTGATTTCGTAAAAACGAAATTGCTACAAGATAAGAAGTGGCGAAATGGAAGACATTGAGGTGATTGTGCTCCAGCTGTGAAATATAATTTCCCTAAGCACATGCCAGAGAGGATGTGACACCAAATAAAAATAAAAACAAACAAACTGATAAACGAGCTGGAAATGAAGCCTTGTTTGGTGCTGCATTAGTTGTGAATATGAAGAATAATGTTTGGTACATTGATAGTGGCGCATCGTCTCATATGACAGTTGATAGTGGTGTTTTCATGGAATTGTCAAATAAAAATTCTGGACAAGAAATTTCCATAGCAAATAATAATAAACTGTTAGTTATGGTACTGGCAATAGTATTGTGAAGTTGAAACAAGATGGAACTGGGAGGAAAATTGTTGATATTGAGTATGTTCCAGATCTTTCAGTTAATCTCTTGTCAGTAAACTCGATGATGTCCAAAGGTTACAGTGTATGTTTTGACACTGGAAGCTGTAAAATTATTTAACAGAAAAAGTGTTTTATTGAGGAAAAACCCTTAGCAACAGCCAGTAATATTGATGGGTTGTATAAACTGGATATTTTCTCGGAGCAGGTAAACATGGCGGAAGCAACTACTTCTCATATGCTATGGCACAAGCGACTAGGTCATCTCAATCACTATAGTATGAGTCTACTAAAAACAGGTCTAGCAACAGGAACAGGGATAATGTTCCTGAATACTATGACAGTTGCATTGAAGGAAAACAATCAAGAAAACCATTTCCCAACAGAAAGAATAAAGAAGTTGTTAAAAATGAACTTGACCTAATTCATTCTGATTTAGTTGGACCAATGGAAGTAGAATCATGGGGAGGTGGAAGATATATTTTCTCTCTCATTGATGACCATACAAGAAAAACATTTTGTAATTTTTTTGAATCGAAAGATTAGGCTCCTACTATTAAAAAAAAATTTGTTTCATGGTAGGAAATCATACTAAATAAATAATGAAAATACTAAGGACTGATAATGGTACTGGAATGGAACTTTAGATGCTTTTCTCAAAGACAAAGGAATCGAGCATGAGCTAACTGTACCCTATAGTCGTGAACAAAATGGTGTGGCAGAGAGGTACAATCGTTCAATTCTTGAAAAGGTACGTTCCTTGCTCTTAGAATCGAATAGCCAGAAACAAATGTGGACAGAAGCAGCAAACACCGCAGTTTATCTTTTAAGCCGTCCACCTACGAAGAAACTACGTGGTGCAACGCCAGAGGAAAAGTGGACTGGACAAAAGGTAAATCTTAGCCATCTTAAAGTGTTTGAATGTAGTGCCTTTGTCCATATACCAGATATAAAAAGGAGATAACTAGATAAAAAGAGCAAAGAGTATATTTCCGTTGGATATTCTGAAGCCAGTATTGGGTATAGATTATTGGATCTCGACAACCACAATCTAAAAATAGCAAGAAATGTTGTGTTCCTAGAAGAAAAATCTCCAGAAAGTTTGCACCCTGCTGAGTTAAGCATTTCCTTTCCACTTAGTGTCAGTACTGAGGAAGAATCAATCGAGATATCTGACAGTTCAACCTTAGTGGATGAAAACTCCAGCTCACCACCTTCAGAATCTGGTGAATCCAGTGAAGAAGATAAAAGAGCTGTGGTAGTGAGTGCTACTGAGAGTAGTTCGGAAAATAGTGATTCCGAAGTTAATATTCGTAAAAGTGATTGTGAATCTAGGTATCCAAAGAGCAATAGATGTAAGCCAAAATTTTTAAATGATTATTTAATAGATGATTATGTATCTGATAATCCAAATTTTGCTATATTAACAAGTATGTTCTATAATTCAAATGATTTAGAACCATCAACTCTTTCTGAAGCAATCTTGAGCACAAGGAGTGCTGAATAGAAGCATGCTATTAAAAAGGAATTAGATACGTTCAAATTTAACAATGCTTGAGAATTGGTTGATAAACCTAGTAATTAAAATATTGTTAAAAATAAATGGGTTTCCAAAACCAAGTTAAATCAAAATGGAGATATAGCTACATATAAGGCTAGGCTGGTTGCCAAGGGCTTTACCCAGAAATTTGGTATAGATTATTCAGAGACGTTCTCTTCAGTCATCCGGTTTAGTGATTTAAGATTACTTCTTGCAAGGGCTACTTTATCTGAATGGTGACAAATTCACATGAGTCAGCCAGAAGGTTTTGGAGAACCAGGGTCATGAAGTAAAGTGTGCTCACTCAAAAAGGCTGTTTATGGGTTGAAACAATCATCAATATTATGGTATGAAAAAGCTGGTAATGTGCTTGTTGATTTTGAATTTAACCAATCAAATATAAAGCCTTGTATTTTCTTCGAAAATATTGGAAATTCTATAGTTATAGTTGCACTTTACGTAGATGATTTGTTTATTTTTTACAATAATCTTGCTGAGGTCAGTTCATTGAAAATTGAATTAAATAATCATTTTCGCGTTAAAGATCTTGGAACAATGTCACACATATTAGGTATAAAAGTTGAGAGAAAGCGTACTTAGGGTGAGTTAAAGTTATCTTAGGAACAATACATTGAGAAAATTCTAAGTAAGTTTCAAGTGTTAGACTGTAATACAGTCGGTACTCCCTCAGAACCAAAGCAAACTTTCAAACTTGATAAAGTATTTCATGATGCACCTTTCCAACAATTAATTGGGTCTGTTATGTATCTTCAGTAAGTATAAGACCTGATATTACGTTCTCAGTATCATAACTAAGTCAATTCAATATCAACCATTCAAAAGAGCATTGGTTGAGTGCTTAAAGATTGCTTAAGTATCTGAAAGGTACGAAAAACTCAAATAGTCCTCTGAGCGGTTTTGTTCACTCTGATTGGGGTGATGACATCTCATATCGTGAGTCATTTTATGGTTATATTTTTTTTAGCTGGAGGGCCTATATGATGGGAATGCCATAAGCAAGGAACTGTAGCTTTGAGTTCAACTGGAGCTGAATATATAGTATAGGTATATGTGAAGCAGTGAAAGAGTCTTTATATATAAAGTGAATATCTTTATAGCTGAGTACACATGACTAGAAAGTCAAGAAAACATTTTTTTTGTATTCTGTGTAAAAAATTTATTTAAAATCGCAAAGCGCTTTCGGCTATTAGACCATCATCAGTGCCATACCTGCAAGTAAGCAATAATGGTTGGAAAATTTAAAAAAAAAATAAGTAAAGAATTACTCACTCGTCAGATATGAAACAAGAAACCTAGTCAAATGTCTACAACACATCAACGTCACTGTTAAAAAACTACATTAATTTATTTTATTTTTATTGTTACATTCATAGACTTCTTAATGTCCCACTTTCACACTTGAGCTATAATAATGAGTTGAATATTATCAAACAGATTGCTTGTAATAATGGTTATAATCCCAACATAATTAATAGGTTAATTCAGAAAATCAAAAACAAAAGAGAACAAAACTTGACTTATCCTTCTGAAGAGAAATCTTTTAGATATAGCTTTACCTTTTTTGAATGAAAACATCTCTCAAAAGTTTCAAAATTGTTTAATAATAAATTAATAGATACAAGGATTTCTTTTAAGAACACTAATAATTTGAGTGAACATTTGGTTAATTCAAAAGATAAAATCAATAAATTATCAAAAAGTGGTATTTACAAACTTGAATGTGATGATTGTGAAGCTTCATATATAGGTAGAACTTGTAGACCTTTAAAAGTTCGAATAGGTGAACATTTGAGTAGATGTGATGATTCAGCTTTTGGTCATCATTTGAAATTTAATAAACATAATTTTAGTCCTAAGCGTAATTCAATAATTTTAAAAGAAGTTAATTCTAAAAATTTTAACAGGTTGGATTTCCTTGAAGATTTACAAATTAATAAGGAATTGCAAAACAATGATCTTTGTTTGAATAAGCAAGTACAATTAAATAGATCTTATGTTCCTTTGCATAGACGTTTAATAGATTAAATAGTATATCCATAAAAGTTCTCTCTATAATGATTTTCATATTTATCAACAACATTATCAGATTGATACCATACAGTTTAGTTAATGATCATCAATTCTAAATTTCCCATATTTCTCAACTTACAAAATTCATGATTAGTATTTGGTTTTTTGGATATTTCTGGACTCTTGTTGGGTTGTTTGTTTGAATTAGATTTGGTAATGGGTTCTCATTAGACCCTCAATCTTTTTCTGGCTCGTAGATGATTTGATTAATTGGTTCTCATTAGACTCTGAATCAGATTTTTCTCAATGAAAATGACTTACATTTGTTTTGGGATATTATTATATACATAATTCAACTAATAGTTCACTTTGTATTTGAATGTATTTTTGTTATTGATAATTGCTGCAATTTGATTTTATATACTTCATTTTTTGGATGGTTATTGTGTTTGGAGTTTCTTTTGACTATTGATTGGTTATCTAATTTAATTAGATTTGGGAACGGGTTCTCATTAGACCCATAATCTTTTTTGTTTTGGAATTAGATCTGAATAATACGTTCTTATTAGATTTTAAAATCAAATCTGTTTTTTTTGTTTAGATGACTGATTTTTGGTTTTGAGGGGCTACCAGATTACAATTTTTATTCATTGAAATTTGTTATTTGTAATTATGCTAAGATAATTACTTTCATTGATTTACACAGATATTTTATAATTTCCAAATTAATTTTTTTTTGCTTTTGAAATCTCTCTTGACCTATTTGTGAGTTTTCTATTTTGAATTAGATTTAGTAATGGGTTCTCATTAGACCCTCAATCTTTTTCGGCATCTTATGATTTGATGGGTTCTCATTAGACCTCAATATATCAAATTTATTTAGGAAATTTACATATTTGGTTTTGGGACATTACCAGATAAAAATTTTTTTACAATAATTTTACTTGTATGAACATGTTGGATAGTTTGAGTGCTGTGTCCACTTGAATTGTCATTTGTCATTTGTTAGTTTTAAATTGAAGTAGTGTCACTTAAACTTAACCAGCCTTCAGTGTAATAATCAATAAATTTTAAAAGTAGTACTCATCACGCCATCTATGATATTAGCTCTCAAACTAACTCTTCTAAACTGTGTTCAATGTGTAAAAATCTCACCCCATCTCTTTAAATCCAAAAAAAACTTATCAGGCTGTCCTGTTCAATTATGTGGTGATAGATAAGGTCAGCAATACGGCAATAATTCAAACACACCCTCTCTTCTGTTCCGTCACTTCCCAATTCATGACGTAATTTCCGTCCTCCCCAAAAAAAGTGACGGGTGAACACTGGGCGAAAAAAGTCAAGTCGTGTAAAAAAATGGCGCTGACTGCCATTTTTACTCTCTGCTGATGCTCAGTCGGCAGCTTGTGCATCACATGCGCTAAATATAAAAAATAAAACCTAGTATTTAACAGTGCAAGTGCAATCCATGAAAAATTTAAAAGTAAAGTAGGTTGTGTGAGTTATTCCACAAACTTATTTAGTATTTGTTGTGTCATGTGCTCTAATTAGGTATTAGTACCGTAGTTGTTATAGTTAAATAAATTCTACTTTGTTGAACAAGATATTTTGTTTAACCCTAAACAGCAAATTGGGACCACAGGAAAATTTTGAAATAAATAATACAGTCCGCTAACAATCTAATCAAAATAACCCAATTGAAAGCTCTGGAGAGGATTATTTCAAGGTCCGTATGTCATATTCTATTCAGTTCTAATTGTTAAAGAATGGATGCCTGTTAGACTCTTAGAATATAGAACAGACAGGAAGGAGTCTTGTCACTCATTAGCGGTATAAGAAAATGCGACGGAAGTCGCCATTTGCAATACCCTAATTATGACTCGTATGTGAAGTTGACGTTGACTGACGTAGATTTTTCACGTAGTTTTTTCAGTGTTTAAGGTGTAAAGACATATAATGGTCAGTTGTGCAGCTTGTGGTTATACCACGACCACAAAAAATATAAAATAACAGCAATTTTTAAACTTCAAGTAAAACATAACATATTTAATACATTTCAATAAGCTACAATTTGAAAATTTTACATACCCCATACCCTATACATATATATACATATACAAACAGTACGCCACTATCAAACCGGAACCGACTATTCCGCCATTTGCAACCTCCTATTTTTGGAAGCAAACTTATTTGGTGAATGCTCCTTCCTGTCTGTACTATATTCTAAGGTTAGACTTTATTCAGTAATGAATTCTCAAAATTATCCAAAATGACATCGTTTCATAGTGTTGTTGAGTGTGGAGTGCGTGGAGTGAGATATAAGGTATCGTTCTTCGATTTTTGGCTGTTCAAACTAAAGCAAGGTGATTATTGAATTGATCTGTACACCTTAATATGATGATCTTAAATCAGATATATCCCTCTGGATTGTTGCTTTCCTCGACTAGCATTACAATGATCACTCAATTCAATCCAGAGACAGTTCACTGACTGCGCCATGTGTTATTCCAATGAAATATTAAATATCACATTGACATTATTCTATAAAGTCTGTATGTCCATCAACTGACCTACATCCCATGTCAAAACAAACAAACTTCAACTTCAACTGATCGGGGGACCTATCCTATCACAAAATGACCGACCTGTCAGATGTTCCGGAATGGTCTATATATTCCGTAACGGTGAGTTGTATCAACTCATTCTTCAACTCATTCTTAATTCTAATTATAAATGTGAATCAATATAAATATATTCAATAGTATGGAAGTATTAGTAGTAATTCAGTGATAGCTCACTCTAGTATTCCATCAATAATCTACTACAAGCGCCAAACGTGATGGCAAGCCCGCCCCCATGCGCACAATAGTTATTTGTTCAACTAGGCAGCAAAGTAGTAGATTGACTGCCGAGGCTGAATTCATAGCCAAGCGTAGCGAGGCTAGGAATTCAGCTGAGGCTATGTAATAATTGCTGATAAATGTTTGCGTCAAATGTTTTATTCCAATTGAGTAAAATCACTTTGCTGCCTAGGCAGAAAAAGTAATACTTTGCTGATTGATATGTGTGAGCCAAATTAATATTTGCTGCCAATCGGAGAAAAATTTTATTACACATTTTACCAGAGATGTGATATCTACTATGAATGGACCTTAATAAAATTTGACAACAATTTACAACCACATTTGAGAAATGGATGAACTCTTGGAGTTAACAAAATTTTATGTAGTTTAAACTTCAAAATATTATTGATTGTCTAGTTGTCATATTTTTTTCGTTGTGTCAGATAGGGACCAAAAATTATTTTATCATTAGTTAATCTTGACAAAGGTAGATGGAACGCTACCGAAACGTCGAAATAAAAAAATAAAAATTTTTATTGTGGTTTGATTTCCAAAAAATAAAAGAAAAAATAATAAATAATGCCACAAGGAACTAACAGAAGATATTTAAATATACATATTTGGAGTCTAAGATAAATGCGGTCGGCTGGAAATATGCCTTTAAAAGATGTGTTCCTTGTATATTAGTGATTTTAGACATATATTACCGCGACTTACTGTTTTATATGAGCTTTCATCCATAAAATTACGACTTTCGGTTTTTCGCAGAGTCCAACGTCCCATATACATTCCGGGGAGAAAGATAAGCGTTCATAACTAATCGACTTCTTCTCCAACGTCCTTCTTTCGGCGGCTTTTTGACGGATATATTGCCTATAGCCGGCTGAAACCAATGTTGAATCGTGAGTGGAGTAACTGAATTTATGGTTTTAATATAAAAAGCAAAACTTTTTTTTTGATCGAAGATATTTCCTCAGGCTTACGATTATTTCCGCTGCTGTACCACTTTCTCCCAATTTATTCAGCTAGAGAAAGAGATGTGTTTAATTTTAAAAATAATAATGAATATGAATAAATGAAAATAAGAAATTAAAATATTTTAATTGAGCGAATATAAGAGCGTGGAGCATATGAATGGAATATATTCAATAATTTTTGTAATAAGACAATTATAAAGAACAATACTTATCAATTTTCATTATCATCATCTCACATAACTAAAAGGCACTTCAGGATCGAACAAGAAGCTGCATATTCATACTTAAGGAAATGCCTTTGGACTCACGTGTTCATATGTATTGTTCACTACCGACAAAACAGATCTAAATTAAGTAAATCAATCAAATCAACTTCGTTTGCAGACGATGAAATACTATTTGCAAATGGAGTGATAGTTTCTAAAGCAATCAGACAGTCATCAAAATTCGGAAGTGGATTCAACATAGAATTAAATAAATTACTGATGAATAACTAAGAAATTCTCTACATGTACTTAGGTGGTAATGGAACAACAGCTAATAATGAGAACAAAGCAAAATACTTGAGCACAATCCACCAGAACATTCACGTTGAAGGAAGGTTATCGAGAATAGTTATAAGTTTTTCCAATTTTTTTCCAAAATAATACTACGAAAAGTTTGACAACTAGACAATCGATAATATTTTGAAGATTAACAATGCAATAATTTTTTGTTGTCAAATTTTTCAAGATTCACAGTAAATGATATCCTTGATAAAATGTGAACTAAAATATTCTATTGTATGAAATTCCAACAATATTACAGTCCACTACGAATGGGATCTAGTGAAGTGCACGTTTCAGGAACGGTATTTACTATTCATTCGATTTTACGTCTTCTAAAAACAAAACAAAATCGGCAGAGAGTGCCGAATTTTCCGATATATTGGAATTGGCAATTGTCTTGACACACATTATAATGGGGCGTGCATAAATTCGAAGCTAGAATTTCACTTAATGTTTTTCTCACTTTATGTACCTGCTAGTAGACCCTTAAATTCGAAGCTAGGTACCTCCACTAATCCTTCTACCTGTATTATTTTGTTGTTGACCCAAAATAACAACTGACACGGATCAAAGTGTAACTTTGTATAAAAATATCAGAAAATAAGAAATAGAAAACTGAAAAAAAAACAAGAAAACCCAGGCATAAACCCGGTTGATCGAATATAAGCTTAATCCTTAAAGGAAATAATTCTTCCGGCAGCATCCATTTTTTTTTCTAAGGATCCGTCCCTTCACCGGTACCACCTCAACCTCCTGGGCTTATTGTGCATACTCCTAGTGTTACTACAACCTATTCAGCCATTCCGTTCCCTGTATTAGCTTATACAGGTTCTTTGCTGGTTGGTTGTAGAAGTCTTCTGGAGTCATTTAGGGTCTACCATACAGTTTATGTCTTCTGTGGTCCAGCGACTCACAGTTGCATAGTATATGCAGAACTGTTTCGGTATCCTTTTTGCATCTTCTGCATGTAAGGTCTCCGTTGTACAGCCCTATTTTGTTTAGGTGCTCCTTTGAGGGAAAGTGTCCCGTAAGTAGCCCCGTTATGGTGCGTAGTTTGTTCCTGCTTATTGAGAGCAGTTCTTTCGCTACTTTTTCTAATGGTCCTTTTATGAATTTCTTCTCATGTATTTGCCTGGTCGTATTCTTCCAGTGTTTATTGTGTTGTTCTTCCAACCACCCTTTTAACCATGACCTCGTTGAGCATCTGGGGATGCCCACAGCAGGTTCGGGTCCGTTCATCAGAGTTGACGATCCTGGGACCCACTCCAGTGTTACACTGTTCCCAGTCTTCTAAGTTCTTCGCCGCATTCCCATACTAGCCGAGATGTCACCCTATAGCTCTGAAGTGCTTTAAGGGCGGCTTGACTGTCACTGTAGATCCTGATCTGCTTGTTGTTGTAGGCTCTCATATTATTAGCCCTTGCACATGCAAGTATTGCATATACTTCTGCTTGAAATACAGAATGGTATTTGCCAAGCGAGACGATCCCTTCATATTTGCTCGTCATGCTGTATATGCCCGCTCCGGTGCCGAGTTCATTTTTTGATCCGTCTGTATACCAGATGTGCATTCGCTCTACTAAGTGGTGGTGCGTTCTCTTCCTCAAGCTTCTTTCGATCTTTGATGACAATCTCGAAGTTCTTGCGAAAGATATATTTGGTGGTCATGTGGTCTGTTTGCATTTTGAAAATGTCATCATCCACATGCCTTATCTCTGTGTAACCTCTCCCATCTGCCACGTCATGGTCTGATGCTTTTTCCAGTCGGGTTAGTGCTGCCCTTGCTTCGCACATTATGACACAATGTAGCGGAGGAAGGTCTAGCATTGTCTCCAGCGCCGCTGTTGGAGTAGTCCTCATTGCCCCTGTAATGCCAATGCATGCAAGTCTTTGGACCTTGCTTAGTTTTAGCATAGCAGAGGATTGTCTGATCTTTGGCCACCATACCAGAGATGCATATGTGATCCTGGAAATGACAACCATTTTACACAGCCAGTGTACCATGCTGGGTCTAAGTCCCCATTTAGTGCCGTAAGTGCGTCTGGCAACCATGAAGGTCACCTCTGCTTTCTTGATCACGTGCTGAAGGTGTCGGTTCCAAGTTAAGCCTGGGTCTAGGATAACCCCAAGATATTTTACTTCATCCGACAATCGTATTGGTTCACCTTAAAGCGTCAGAGGGCCAAATCCTTCCCTTTTCCTTCTTCTGGTGAACGCAATTATCTGTGTTTCCGAAGGACTAACACGTAGCCCTTCTCTCACAGTCCAGCTGGTTACTACATTTAAAGCCATCTGAAGTCTGTCTGAAGTTACCTTGCGATAGAATTACCAGGTCGTCTGCATATCCTATGGTGTTGATTCTATGAGCCTGCTTCTGATCATGCAGTCTATCCACCTGCAGCTCGTGGCATCGATCCCAGAATTCCTTGTCGCCTCAGCTCAGCTCAGCTCCTTTTATATCAAGAAGGGCTGCGAGCAATACCTCTTTGTTTTCCAGCACGTATTCAGCCCTTTTTATGAGTTGATGTAATGCTGTTTCGGTTGATTTTCCCTCTCTGTATGCATATTGATCTCGGTCTTGTAGCCAGTATACCGTCTCTGATATGTCTGTCGAGAACTTTCTCAAGAGTCTTCAGCAAAAATGACATTAGACTGATTGGTCTCAGAGCTTTAGCCGTGTCCTGTCCAGATTTTCCAGGTTTCTGATGCTCTGATGCGTTGCCAGGTTCTTGGAATATGCCCTAGAGCTAGGCTAGCTCTGAGCAATTCACTAACCCTGTAGTGCAGTGTGTTGCCTCCTTTTTGGAGTAGGATAGTATAAATCCCGTCTGGTCCCGGTGATTTATATGGTTTGAAGCTGTTTATAGCCCATTTTGTTTTTTCCGCATCTACCACTGCCTTCGCTGTTCGCCAGTCTATCCTGGATGCCCATCGTGGTCGATCCAGCTCTGTCGCTGGAGAGTTCTGCGGTGGCATGGTAGATATTGAACCAGGGAAGTGTACCTAAAGTAGCTCTTCTATGGTTTCTTTCCCATTTCCAGTGTATTGTCCGTTATCTTTTTTGATAACGTGTATCGTCTGATTAGGGTCCTTGGAGAGAATCTTCTGCAGTCTGGCACACTCGTGAGTCTGTTCTATCTCCTCACAGTGCCTCCTCCAGGAGTCTCTCTGGACTTTCCTTACCAGTTTGTTGTATTCAGTTAGGGCCCTCTTATAATCCGTCCATTCTCCTGAATTTTCTTTAGTTCTATTAAACTTCTTTCTCAACTGTCTCCGTTTTTCGGCAAGTTCATTTGTCCACCAGGGCACATTCCTGTTGGATTTCTTCCTCAACGTTGGGCAGTTGTTTTCAAACGCTGAGATAATTGCTTCCTGTGTTAGGTCTGCTGCTATCTCTAGGTTTGTTGTGTTCCTAATTTTCACCATCGTTCGGTCTAAACTGTTATAACCAGTTCTGCATTATATGCTCCCCAGTTCGTTTTTCGCGGGTTACGGTAGTATTCTATTTTCGGTTCGGTTCCCGAAATTTAAAAATATATGTGTCTGTGGTCAGAAAAACTTTCTTCCTCGGACACATGCCAATTACTCACGAAGTTACTTATGTAATGAGTGCCAATCGTGATATCAATAACCTCCTTTCTGTTTGAGTTAGCGAAAGTTGGTTTATTTTCTTAATTTAATACGTTCAGATTGTTAGCCGTAATAATTTTCAGTAATGACTCACCTCTTTCGTTGGTGTTGGTGCTTTCCCAGTTGAGATTGTGTGAGTTGGCATCGCACGCAATGATCAGCTGTACACCCTTCTTCCTGGAGTACTTGACCAGTTCTTCGACTTCCCTGGTTGGTGGTTGTCTGGGGTCATCGTAAGGAAGATAGGCTGATGCGAAAATTGCTTCTCTAGTCCCATTTCCTTGCCCCAGTGTGATGAGGACCGCCGCTAGTCCCTACAACAAAATTTATCAAGCGAAAGGGCTTTTATACCTTTCTTAACAATTATGCATGTTCTTGGGTGGTCAGAGGTTCTGTCATAAATCAACTCACCAATGCCATCCAGTCCCATAATCTTACCCCTCTTAATCCAGGGTTCTTGAAGAAGGGCAACTTCATACTTCCCTTTTATCACAGTAAGTTCCCGGAATTTCACCGCTCGACGAGCCCCCTCCCCCAGGAACCTGAAAGTAACCATGTTAAGCTTATAGTAAGCTTTAAACCGGTTAGCCACCAAGGCCCCATGGGAGACCTCGTCGATGGAATAGGCCAGGATTTGGCCTTTTTCTTCCACTTTCCGACTCAGGAGGAGCCAGCCGTTCACCCTTAGGTTGGCATTTTGCTTCCCCAAGCGTTCTCGCACTTTTTCCTCCTGATCTGCTGGTTCAGGGATGAATACAGTGACCCTGGGTCGTCTTGGGAGGTCCTTGGCTTCCACTGCTGCTAAAGCCGCCCCTTCCCATAGACCCTCCAGGCCCTCTGCACCACCCCTGAGCTAGTCAGCTGTCTCCTGGTTTGCGCAGTTCGGCCACAAGATGCCTCCGCTGAAAGTGGTCCTGATGAACTGCAAGTTCGTGCCACTGCCTGAGGGGGCGGCATCGATTGCGTTCATCAGTTTGCCTTGAACCAAGTCTGCTTGTTCTTGGCTCAATGTTATTTCCGGATGGCGTTTGTCAATAATTGCCATCCGTGTTCCCTTGGCGACCTCGCTGTATGAACCGGTCTGTGGGGGTCCACTCCTCGGTTTTTTGCTCGGTCGCGGTTTTGGAGGGGTCTGAGATTCCGAGCGGTTTCTCTTCCCCATTTTGGTTTTGGGTTCATGTTCCTTAGGAGCCTGATTTTTAGGCTTCTCCTGCGTCCATGTTCCTCCCGCCATTTTTCTTGCCTTGGTACGCCTTCTTTTGAAGGCTCCGAGGTTTTCCTTTCTTGCTGGACTTTTCCAAGCCCAGCGATCTATTTTGTGATCGTTTCAGTGGTTCCGTTTGTTGTCCATTTGAGTCCAACGAGTAAGGGGGAAGGGGTGTGTCCAACCCTGCGGTGCCCTCTGCACAGGGTTGAGGCTAGGTTACTACTAGGGTTTCGCCCGTTGCCCTAGAGGAACCGTTCGTGACACTATTTCACCCTAGTGCCATTCTACCCTCGGCACGGTATCTCACACCTTGGATTTAGGTTGGTTCGATCCGCTGTGTTCTGTGTAAACAGGACCACCACGTGGAGGTACACAGACGGTCTTGGGAGAAGCATCCTCGAAGGTTTGCTAGTCCTTCTCTGCTAGTCCCCTGAGTCGGGGACAGCATCCAATTTAAGGGTGTCTCTTCTGGGCTACAGGTAGATAGCGTCCAACTTAAGGCCGCCCTTATAATGAATAGAATAGGATTTTATGCACATATTTCATTTATGCTTAATATCACAAAACTTGTTGATCCCAACACAAAATTATGTCATAGATCATATTATACACAAAAAATATACAAACAAACAACCAAAATGGCGACTCGCGCATAGATTATATCACCTAGAGTGGGTAGCGAAGTAGCGAATGTACTGCTACGCCTGCGCATTTGATAAATATGAATAATTCCCAGACAGCACAAGTACGTAGTGAAACGCTCTCAGAATGTCCGTTATCAGACATCCGAAGTCCCAGGTACGTCCTTTTCAGACCCTTAGCCATCCTCAGATGAATTAGAATAGAGGCATCACAAATTTTTTGGTTTTTGGATATTACATACCAACAAATTGTGAATAATTTCTTTTTCTAGTGATAGGTATATTATTTTTTATATTTTCATTCTAATTTGTGCGTCCCCAAGACGTACAAATTAGAACGTCCCCTAAACGTACAAATTAGAACGTCCATAGTATGCAGAAATTAGGTCTGGGACATTGTGACCAGCTTAGGACTGTATATAGACGTCCTAAGGATATCCTGTGTTGTCTGGGTTGGAGCGTGCACTTCACTGGATCCCATTCCCAGTAGACTGTGATATTGCTAGAATGTCAAAGAATGAAATATTCCATTCCACATTTTACTAAGGATAATATGATCTACCTGTGAATAGACTTCGGAAAGTTTGACAATGTTTTTGCAATCTTTGGCTTCAAAATATTATTGATTGTCGTTGTCATTATGTTTTCGTAGTGTGAGATAAGGTCCAAAAATCTCAATTATCCTTGATAACGGTAGCGTTCCAGTCTACCTGAATGTTGAAATGAAAATATTGTGGTTCAATTTCCCAAGAAAAATAATAAAAATAATTATAAATACGGAAGATAATATCCACTTGGAAAAAACAATTCAAGATTAAGTTATACATGCTTATTGCTTAGGTAGGTAACGTCCAATAATAAGCTGCAAATGACATGTGTGTGAGAAGGAGACACATTATTCATTTTAAATATTGGAGTATAAAGATGTACACATTAATCAGAGAGGGGAATTCTTTGGGAAAACTTGGAGTTTCTGCTAATTATTGCTTCCGTTATTAGCACCAAGCTGACTTTGTGGGATGTCATTTCTCCTTTTCGGTAAAACCCGAAGTTGTTATTTTCAATCTTTCCAATCGAGGGATAATCAACCGTACCCTGTATAGTCAGTATCACTCATCGCCATTTATCCTTTATGTATATTTTTTTATTGAGGCTTTGCTCTCCAATTTCGTTGATTCTTAACTTTTATACTCCAAATGATTCATTGCTTCCTCATATTATGTAAAATCAAAGACAAATCGAATACTTCTCAAATCGAACAAATGCAAAGCTCCTTATTTCTCTCAACATTCCTTTCAATTTTCTAGGAATGGAGAATGTTCTTCTTTTGTTGCGTTTAAAATAAAGAGGTTCCGGATCTATTATTTCTAGACAGAATTGCATTAACGCTCCACTAGTGGAAAACAGCGAGGTTGTTTGGATTTCAGTTCAAGCGATAGGAAACGCACAAAACTGAAATCAACTTTGTTGGTGTATTTAAGTGAATTGGATTTATTTTATGATATTGACTCACTTCGAGCATGATATTCCGTGAAATAATCTTCGAAACATTAAGATTTAATTCAATAATTGGTAATTGACAAAAGACATTCAGTTTTCTTGTGAGAAACTGAACAATGGCAAAATAATTTCATTTATTATTCACTAGTCTTCAAACCTTCTTCGATAGAGGGGGTTATTACTTTGAGCATCTTTCATAGCTTCATAGTTCATCTTTATTATGAATTTTGGTGTATTCAGTTAGTTGATTTGGATAAATTTTGTATTATTCGATTTTTCAATGATAAAATTGGGAAATCACCCAAATCACCCATTCACCAGAATAAAATACACCCTTAACTCCGGAACACGCTGTACAGTCGCAACAGATTTTCCAGTATTTGGGCTGGCTGCAATCGGTCGGAATTTTAAATAATCCTTGAGGATGGACAAGATATTCGACTTCATCCCGTTAATAAATCACCCTGTATATTGCTTGAGAAACGTCACCTGCCAACAAAGCTTTCATTTTTTCCTGTCCCAAACGATTCAGGATGAAGAAGAATTCGAGCTGGTGGGAACGCTGAATTAACTATTGCTCATGACACCAAACCATATTATGATCTCAGTACAGCCACGGGTATTCCGTGATATAGTTTTTTTTTGATTCTAGGAGATGACTTGAATTGACTTTTAGGGTTTAACTTGCAGAGCCGCACTATACCTGATAGACTATGAGCCCATGGGGAAAAATTATCGCGATTTGAAACAGCAGTAGATCCATTCCGAACGATAGTTTATCATGCCACCATCGGTTCCAGCACTAAGGCGTTCATTTAGTCTTGTGCAGAAAAGCGCAATGGAAAACTGAACATTGTATCTTTCACCCTGTAGAATCATAGGAGATCGGTCCAGACTCTGACGTTCAAAAATAATCGTTCGGAATATTAAGGAAAATTTTTGAAAACCCGGTACCAATGGCGTACGGTACCTATTTTACCACGTGAAACTGAAAATACAAAGGTCACTCTGACAATATCAACGCCACTGGATAAATCAATATCAGTCAATTGACGAAGTGAGAGGGAAGAACAGACGCACGCGCTTGCCAAAAAGAAGTCAGCTTTCGATAAAAATCACCAATTATGTAGTTCGGAGGGTGTGGTAATCATGATTTTTGCACAACGCTGCCAGAGCTTGAAGAAGCCAATAACAAATTTGGAAGAGTGTACATCTCTCAAAATTCATATATTGAGAAAATAATGTTAATAGACAAAATCCAAGGAAACAAGCACATTAAAGAATTAACGTTCAATCATATTGTCAATATTTTTGATAATAAAAAGTCCATTTTCAAATTATCATCACTACATACTCAGCACTTTAGCTTTTTTATAGTTAAACGTGGCAATATCGAATGTTTATTCCTTTAACGGCTTCAGATAAACTTGCCAAACATTTTTACTATCCTCACTATATAGTAGGAAAATCTCGGTGAAGAAACAATTTCCCACGGCTTATCACACACCTTTTTTTGTACGGCACTTCTGTCAAATCTTTTTTTATATGTTGTATAATCTACAGAAACCAATGCCGTACAGTTCGAAATCACCTTTTTAGATAGTAGAAATTAAGAGTTCTTAAAAATGTCCCTAGATTTTCCGAACGATCATTTTTGAACCTAATAGAGTCTGGACCGATCTCCAATGAACTATCAAATGTAACAAACGGCGTACAGTTTCATATCACGGTTCCAGGGGGTAGAAAATAAGAGTTTCTAGAAATTCTCCTGGATTTTCCGAACAATTATTTTTGAACGTCATAGAGTCTGGACCGATCTCCTATGATTCTACTATCAAATGTAACAAACGGCGTACAGTTTCATATCACGGTTTCAGGGGGTGAAAAATAATATCTTCAGTTTTCCATTGCGCTTTTCTGCACAAGAGAAAATGAACGCTATAGTGCTGGAGCCGTTAGTGGCATGATAAACTATCGTTTTGAATGGGTTTGCTGCTGCTTCAAATCGCGACACTTTTTCCACCATGGGCTCAGTCTATGATGAAAAAAATATATAAAATGGTATTTATAATAAAAAAGACCCAAAAGTCATATAGAGCTTTCAGGTAATACTTTATCATTCGCTAACAAAATAAATACGACCCTGTCACGGCTATTACTACTACCATGGATTTATTCAATGTCACTATTCCATCTCAGGTCAGGTCAGCTTCTTAGATCGTGGAAAGGACTATACTCTCTTCCAGTATGGATTTTCCGTAGTACCGATAAGTTTGACGATTGACATGACCGTTTGGTAGAGAAAGGAACACTTTTCCGAAACATCGGATCTCTTTTATTTTTTCCATCATAATCTTACAAATTTCAATTCGTCTATGAAAATTCCACAAGAATATATTGTTCTTGGAATGAAATTAAATATAATTTATTCAATAAAATGATTGAACAGTAAACTGGAACAGTGTAGGTACCCATACTACGTTAAATACAAACAAATCGAGTAACGAAATGCTTTCGTGTGTAACGTTTTGTTACTCGGTACTAGATGACGCACCCGCTACTCAATACCAAATACTGTTTTTTCATTACTAGCTATGAAATTTACTGCTTTACTGCTCCTTTCAGCCAACTGAGAAGTTGAAATTCTCTATTAGGGCGAGTTGTACCAAACACCTAAACTCGGTTTAATGATAACTGATGTTAAGACTGTGGCTGATTGATGTATTTATTATCAAGAACTACATCAGTCTAAACATCAGTCATCATTAAACCGAGTTTAGGTGTTTGGTACAACTCGCTATTAGTGGTTTATAGTTTCTCCTATTATAAACCTAGGACAACAATGAACTAGTTTAAATATTATGAAAATTCAGTGATAGTAGTTCAACAAAAACTTGTGCAACATAATTTTGTATACCCAGGAGATTGTCTCCAACATATTTCCTGCTTGAAATAACCTGTCAATATAATAGTTATTTGTTCAACTAGGCAGCAAAGTAGTTGATTGACTGCCGAGGCTGAATTCATTATCGAGCGTAGCGAGGCTATGAATTCAGCTAAGGCAGTCAATCTACTTTGCTGCCGAGTTGAACATAAATTTTTTTCTCCGATTGTTCATAATGATATAGGAGGATATTGTATTTGCAAATTATCTGAGGAAAGAAAAGGTGGCCTATTCGTTCAAAATTGTAGAAATTTTACCATCAATGTTAATAACAACATATGTTTTTAAATTATTGTTAAAAGTGCTATGTGATAATTGCTAATAAATGTTTACGTCAAATGTTTTATTCCAATTGAGTATAATCACTTTGCTGCCTAGGCAGAAAAAGTAATACTTTACTGATTGATATGTGTCAGCAAAATTAATATTTGCTGCCAATCGGAGAAAAAAATATTTGAATAAAAATGCCATTAGCCTAAAATACGCGCTCAACCAAAAATGACTGATGACATAACGTACGTTCATACCAACGAGGTAAAAGAGAGAGGAGAGAACATATAAATATAAAGAATCATCGACCAAAGTGGCTTCTCAATATGGCCAACTTCCGTGAACAAACCAGAGGCGTACATCAAATTATTCAATTATAGGAAAAACAAAAAACTCTCATATGCATCTTTTTAAGGTGGTAGGTACTTTTCAGAACTTCAGTTCTTCACGTTAGGTTGGAGCGAAGCGACAGGGGGTTATTAGCAAAAGATCTGACCGTAACGTTACGTTACGTTACGTTGCTGCGTTATGTGCCTTGAGTCTTACTCTCTCGTTTACGAAGCAGCGATTCATATGCTTCGGCAGGAAATCGAACCCGGTCCGCCCGCGTGGCAGGCGAGCATTCTACCACTGAACCACCGATGCTACAATAAAATTCTATGCAAAGCTGGTATTCGCAGTGCTGGTGATATACTTGAATTTATTCCTAAATGTCTATATTTTCAAATTACATGACTGTATTAATGTCATGAAAAAGAATGGTCAAGTTTCTATGGAAAGCAACAAAATATGAACTGGTTATAGTCCAGTGTTGCCGATGCCAAAAAAATTACCTGAACTTAATATTCAAATTATCAGAATTTGTCAAAATTACCAAAAGGACACATTGGTTATCTAAATAAAGTCTTCGACCCCAGTTAATATGGAAAATCCCCAAAAACAATAGCCATTTTATATATCCCTACTACAAAATATTCGAAAAACTATTGGATCCAAATTAGTGAAATTGTCTAAAAATCGGATAATCATCCTCGCATTGACAACACTGATACAGAATGAATAAAATGATGTATGTTGATGAAATCACTCGGTCATATTATTTCGATTATATTTAACAATTACTAATGGACAATAGTTAACATTGGCTCTTGATTGGCTGCTTGCGATGACCTTATTTTAGTTAGCATATTTTCCGGGGCCCATGTTTGGTTCTGACAACTGTATTTCCATAACTTTTTGCAAGATTGATCTTTTTTAGAACTCCAGTTGTTCACGTTAGGTTGGAGCGACCGGGGGTCGTGGCGCAAAAAATCTGACCATTACGTTGCTGCGTTATGTGTTTACGAAGCAGCGATTCATAGGCTAGAGAAAACTGTAATGCCGCCATATATCGATGTCTCGGGTTTAAATTTCACACAAAGGTTGATAATATAATGATCGGTTAGGAGATAAACCTTACAGTTACGCACGTCCGTTTTAAACTAAAAAAAAAATGCTGGAAAGATTTTGAATTGATGGATAGATTGGAGAAAAACCGAGGACAAAATTTTGTAACGAAATAATTCATCTACTACTACTTTACAACTACAACTTAATGATAATCGATTGTTAATCGATCAAAAATAATCGATTATTGGTCAATTGATAATAATCGATTGTTGATCGATTGCAAACAATCGACTTTCAATCGTTTATTCGAATATTCATCGATTATATACAATCGGTTATTAATCGATTGTTGATGAAGGATTGATAATAGTCGATTATTATTCGATTAAGATTAATCGATTATTAATCGATTGCTGATAAGTAATCGATTGTTGATAATCAACAACTATTCAATCTATTGTTGATAATCGATTATTTAATCATTCAAAAAACATCGATTATTAATCGAATGATGATAATTGATAATAATCGATTGTTGATCGATTAGAAATAATCGATTATATATCGATTGTTCTTACCGTGTGTCCCATGACACGTTCTTCAATTTTTTGTTGTAAGAAAATTAATACCAGAATTTGGTACCTTTAAAAATTTTATAACACTATTGTACAACTCAAATTTATACCAATACTTATAAATAACCTTTCTTATACTGAAAATCACTATTTTTTCAACGTGGCTTTTCCATTTGACACATTTCAGTATATTAAGGTTATCTAGGTTAACACAAAAATTTATGACAAATGCCACTAATGTGGCTTCTCAATATGGCGACTTTCGTCAAAAGTTGGTAAAATCACTACCACGCTTAACTTTCCTCCTTTCTTTTTTACCTCGTTGGTTCATACTAATATCGAAAACTTATGGTATATCTACTTGTCATTCAGACGACGGGGTCAACGCTTCTCGTGGTGCGTTTGTGAATCATTATTAATTTTTGTGTTCAATCTGGCTTGTAGTGGAAAAAATTGTATATACTCCATGGTGGTGAAGACATTTATAAGCCTCGCACCTTATTCTGCTCGGGGCGAAGCCTCTCAAAAAATAATTTTGGTGCTCGGTCAATAATAATAGTTTCCAATACCTTGGTGTATATACTATTGTGACAGCTCTAGTGAAACCGCTACAACCATGTTTTTTAAACTTTTCCCAAATACATTGTATAGTACATTTAGGTTTAATACAACATTGGAATTACAAAACATTTGTGTTAAAATATGTTTGAAAAATTGCACTAGGTATATGGGCTGGAATTTCACTAATTTACTAAAAAATAGAATATATTTAAAAAATGGCAATATGGATATCACAATGTTACTCAGCATCCAACAGAAAAATTCTTGATTGAAACGCTACATTATAGGTCTTTGTAAATCTTTTTCAACTTAGTTGGAGTAAATAGTGCAGTGAAATCACAAATCTGAATTTCGTTAGAGCTACCAACATTTTTTTGTGAACTTTCTACAGACATTTTCAACAGTGTACCGCTTACTACTCTTTAAATCTGATTGGATATTAAATGCCCATTCATTACAGTCCTTGCTTCTGACCGATTGGGTGTGTAGTTGACAACTTCCAGAACTAATGCCTCTTCTTCACTGACCTTTTATCCATTAAGAGCCAGTTGATAGAACTTGTTGATAGATTTTCCTTTTTTTATATATGCAGAAGGTTTTTGTTATGCGCTCTATTTATCAACACGTGATTCTTTTCAATTGCAAACGCCGTACTCTCGAACACCAATTTTGGAGTCATTTATTCCATTGAAGTTTGTTTAAATAAATATTAGATCAGTTAGAGGCTAACAAAAAAAAACATGCGTGGCAGTTTTTTGGGACTGCCGATGGAAGTGAAGACGACGGCCCAGCGCGTGTCACATCAAAAGTGAAGATACGCTCACGCTTCACACTTAAATTCTGTCCATGTGTCGTACAAAAACGGTCAGTTCACAATTTGCAAGGCAACGAAGAAGACATGTTTGCTTTGTACAACTATAAAACATACATATTGTACGCCACGCAACATACGCTTAGCCAGAGATAACATACACCGCTTAGCTACTGACGAGGCAGTATGAGGCTAGAACTTTTCTTTACCAATACTCCACTGTTTCGGGTGGTTGCCAACAACACTGTTTTTGTAGTTTTTCTTCCATCGATTTAGTAGACTGGTTTCTCATAGGGCCGGTCCAGCATTGAAATAACATACACTACAACCGTTTAAAATCAGTAGATATGATATATGATAATAAATGTAGACAAGCCTTTCTGTTTGCAATCGGAATTTATGGGAACAATCTTACTCTTTCCTTTGTATTCTTCAAAGCACTATCCACTATGATACTTAATTCGAATTCAGGTTTGAATCACTGTAATTATCAAAACTTTATTTTCGTAGAAAATGCACTTATTGGGTATGTAGAAAACTGGAGGAGTTGATACTAATTATGGATTTGACCAATTTGGTCGGAGATGTAATAACCTTTATTGGTTATTTTGATGATGTTTTTTAATGTTCGAAATCAAACATAATAGGTTTATAAAAAAACCAAATATAATATATATTTATTGTAATAATGCGTAGTATAATATATTGTCTCCTATATTCTTATAATTATTGTTCTATTCGAAAAGTAACCTACTTATCTAAAATCCTAGCCTAAGCAATATTGCATATTAATTAATTACATATTTATATTTAAATACTAAAACATATCATATATAATGTATAGGGTGTGACACACTATTGTAACTATAGGGTGTCACACAGTACACCTCCTACGGGACTTAAAAAAAATAATTAAAAAAAAAATTATTCTTATTCATAGTATAACTTAACTCTATTCTTATGAACCTCTACCAATTTTTTACCTACTTTAATTACAATATTTGGTGATTTAACTTCTGTAACAATAAAAGGACCTTTATAAATTGACTCACTTTTATTTCCTACTTCATTTTTCAATAAAATTTTGTCACCAATGTCGTATTGAACAATTTTACAATTTTTGTCATATTTTAATTTTCGGTTGCTTTTTGATGTCAATAAATTATTTCTCGCGTCTTTACACGCCTCTTGTAATCGGTATTTAAGCTCTATAGGGTAATTATCGAAGTTATAAACAGGATCTACTTTTTGAGTTATATTAGATGGGATGTTGCACCATTTGCCAAAAACTAATTCATGCGGAGTATATTTGGTTTCCGTATGTACTGTATTATTATAACAAAAACACCAAAATGGTAACCAGGAATACCAGTCATTTTCAAAATTTTGACATTGAATACGTAAATATGAGATCCTAAAGTTTGATGTCTGTAAGCTGTAGAGTTCAATTTTTTAATTTTCAAGAGTTTACAAGTTTTACTTAGAGTTTCATTAAGAAATTCCGACCCACGATCAGAAACGATTTCTGACGGGATTCCATACCGTAAAATAAAATTATTAACACAACTGTTTGCCACAGTTTCAGCTTCTTTATTTTGTAAAGCGTAAGCTTCCACAAATTTGCTTAACTCACACTGTAGAGTTAGTACATATCGATTATTTTGAGCATCTACTTCAAGTGGTCCGACGATATCTAAAAAAACTTTTTCAAATGCACATTTTGCTGTTGTTGTGATGGTCATTGGTTCCACATTAGGCCTAGAATGTTTGTACCTCTGACAATCGTCACATTTCCTTATAAAGTTTTCGATATCTTTTTTCATACCTACCCAAAAGTAATACTTTTTTATATTGTTATATAACCGATTGATCCCTGCATGACCTCCGGTTGGAAGGATATGAAAGTCGTTTATTATCACTTTCCTAGTTTCAATGTCGTCAATTTTTTTTATATTTTTGATGATAGAAATTTTAATATTTGCATTTTTTATGTCATTTGGAACTTTGCTTAATTCATTAATTATTTGCATGTAGATCTCCGGAATTTTGTATTTTGTACAAATATTTTTCAGGTCTCTCAACGATGCAGTTAATGCTTCATATAAATTATATTTTCTTTTTCTACAAAAATAAAGTTCCCTATTTTATAATCATAATTATTATTATTAATTACTGCGCAGAATTCCTTGTCTGATATTACACTTAATTCAATTGAGTTTTCAGTTGGTTTGAGAATTTCCACCATTCCAGGGTGATTAAGCCTTTTATGGAGAATATTATTTTTATTTGGAATTTTTTCGTTGAGATTTTTTGTTTGTGCCCTCGTCTGGACGTATATTGTTTCATTTACGCTGTCACTCATTGCCTTAAGTTGGTCCGACGTTATTTCTATGCGAGATAATGCATCCGCCGTTACATTATTTTTACCTTTAACATATTGAACTGTAAAATCGTATTCTTCGAGAGTTAAGCGAAACTTAGTTAATCTGCTAGAAGGATTAGACATGCCAAAAAGATATACAAGCGGTCGATGGTCAGTAAGAATTAAAAATTTTCGTCCATACAGGTACGGCCTAAAATGCTTTACGGCAAAAATAATTGCTGTCAGCTCCTTCTCTATTGTTGAATATCTTTTTTCTGCTATGTTTAAAGATCTGCTTGCATAATTATGCCACTGGCTTGTCATTCCCATTAGATAAAACAGCGCCTACAGCGTAGCCTGATGCGTCTGTTCTTAAAATAAAATCATTATCTGGAGAAAAATCCGGATATTGTAATATAGGTGAGTGAATTAACGCGTCTTTTAATTTATTGAAAGAGTTTGACATTCAGTAGTCCAAATAAAGTCAACGTTTTTCCTAGACAGGTTATTTAGTGGTGCCGCGATGTTAGCAGAATTAGGAATGTATTCATTCATTCATTCATTCAAACGTTTGGGTTGTGCTCAACAGCCCGGGCACTTGACCTAGGAATGTATTTTCGATAGTAATTTGTAAATGCGACAAATCTTTAAGTTTCGTTTGCATCCTTGGGATTAGGATAATTTTGAATTACTTTAGTTTTTTCTGGATCAGGAGAGACACCTTCAGATGAAATAATATGTCCTAGATATAAAATTTCTTTTCTTAAAAAGTTGCATTTGGCAGGGTTTAATTTTAAGTTTACGTCTTTAAGTCTTTGTAGTACTTTTGTAAGGTTTTTGTTATGATTAGTGAGATTATTTCCAAACACTATAAGGTCGTCCAAATAAATAAAACAACTGTCATAGTTCAATCCGGCCATAGCAATCGTCATCGCTCTGGAGAAAGAACTAGGACTAATTTTTAATCCCATTGGCAACCTAATCATTTGGTACTGACCTCGATCAGTCGTGAATGCTGTACAAGTTCTACTATTTGCTTCTAGCCCTATTTGGTAATAAGATTGAGACAAATCAAGATGAGAAAAACAATAGCTCCCGAGAGAGAGTCCAAAATATCAGTTACGCAGGGTAGGGGAAATTTATCGTCCTCAATCCTTTTATTTAGCTGTCTGTAGTCTATAACTACACGCCACTTTTTATAACCATTAATATCCGCCTTTTTTGGAACTATCAGTAATGGTGCTGACCACTCTGATCTAGTTTCTTCAATAATGCCGTCTTGAAGCATTTTTTGAACCTGTTTGTGCACTTCTTCCTTTTGTGCATGTGGCAACCGATACGGCTTTATATATGCTGGCGTGCCTGACTTTTGTAAAGTTATAGCTTGTTCATAAATATTTGTTACTGTAAGTGGGTCTTCATCTAAGTGAAAAACATCTGCATATTTTGCGCAAACTCTCTGAAGTGAATAATTTTCCTCTTGATTCAAATGACTTGTATTTATTAATTTAAAAAGTTTATCTAACCTATCCACCGATATCGCATTATTATTAAACTTGCAAATTTCAAAGTTATTTAATTTACTGATTTTTAGTTTAAAATTTTTTAACTTTACTTCCTCACTTCGAGTATTAAGTATTCTAACGGGAATCATATTACTAATTGGTTTAGTCATAATTGCAGCGACAAATACTCCATCACAAAGTTCATTAGATAAAACCGTTGAGTGAAAAATTTCACTCAACGATAAAACTAAACATTCCTCGTTTTCGTCTACCCAGCAGTATTTAATTACCTCACAGCGAGCTGGTATTGTGTTATAAAAATCGTATTTACATTTTATAGGTAGAGAAATCCGAGTATTGTTTACTGAAAATGAAAATATAAACTTTTCGTAATTAATAATTGCTTGAAATCTATAAAAAAAATCTGCCCCAATGACCCCGTGAATGCCGTTCTCAAATGCATCCATCAGCAAAAAATTGTGAACTATATTTATGTTATTAAAATTTAATGTAATATTTGCTGAACCCTGTGAAATTGTTGACCCCGAAATCCCATTTATCTTGACCTGTTTTGAAAAGTCAATACTCTCGTGTGTTGAAATAAATTTTTTAAAAATGACGCTGACTGACGCCCCAGAATCTAATAAGAAAAATAATTGTTTATTGTTATAATTAAATTTTACATAATTTAAACTATTTAAATTTAGGATAATTGCAGAATCATTGTTAATTTGTGCTTGATGGGCCTCGAAAAAATGTTGACTGTTGACAATATTCACTGTTGTTCCTATTGTCTAGGGTGTCAGTGTTATCCTGGCCATTTTGCATATAGAACGTTCTTTGAGAATAACTGTTATTCCTTCTATTTGAAGAATTGTAATTATTGAGACGTGCTCTATTACCTCCATTATTTCGTTGAGAAAATTGTCCCGAATTGGAAGCTCCTCTATTTGGATTTATATTAGCTGAGCCACGGTCGTTGTAAGAATTCCTATTGTAATAATTATTATTAAATGAGCCGCGGTTGTTATAAGAATTTATTATAATTGTTAAAACTTCGAGAATTGCCCCTGAAATTCGCGCGACCATGTCCACGAAAATGAAAAATTTTATTTAGATTAGGCAGTTCCTCGTCTTTGGCACCGCGTACTGCCTCATTTAATGTCGAATAATTACTAGCCTTGATAATAGTTCGCAATTCGGGATTTTGCAGCCCGTTGGCAAAAGTGCTAATTTCAATTTTTTCATTCACATTTCTTAAAATTTCGATAGCATTGGCGTTACCTTCAGCCTGTGTTATGGTTAAATCAACTAATAACTCTTCTATAGTTTTGCTAAACTCGTCTGTCTAGGGATTTAGAGCCTTGCCTAGAATTACTAAGCTTGAAGATAAAGTTGAAGCAGCTTTTTTTGTCAAAAAATGGGCTTTAATATCATTAATAAGCAACTCATTATTGTCGTATTTGTCTTTTGATCTAATTTTTGCGCTCTGCGTTAAACGAGTTTTCGAAACATAGGTAGTCAGTAGTTTTCTACCATCATTGTCTAACAACGAGTCATATAACTCAATGGCATCAATAAGCAACTTCGTACCGTTTTCAGAGCCATCCATAGCAGGCAATAAGCTAGCAGCAGTGCGTAAATCAAATTTTTCGCCATGGTTTCTATGCTTACCCCCTGCTCTGAATTTTCTAACCTATTATTTAAAATTGATTTTATCGCCTCAAAGTATTTTATTATATTATCTACATGTAACTTAACTTGTTTTATAGTATCTGCCTCTTGTCTACTATCATTAAAATTATCCCGCAAATTTATGCATTCTAACTCTAATTCATTAATTTTATCTAACTTACGCCTAATTATAGTAATATTTACTCTTCTCTCCTGGCTGTCTTTGTTTAAATTTCTATAAAATACTTTTAGCTCCTCCAGTAAATAACGAAATTCTCTCTCCTCAACCATATCATATCCACATCCACAATTTAAACTCGTTCAGTGCTCTTAGATATTTCTCGTCTTATTTTTTCTCCAGTTGTTTTCTACATCTCTTGTAGCAAAATATGCATATACCCACAATTACCAGACCCAAAACAATCAAAACCAAGACGTCCCTAGTTGATGTTACCATTAGACTTGTAGTGGCCGTTGCTCCTCCACTATTGCCCGCCAGGGCTATTATTACTTTTTCTTTGACCTCTTTAGTGTTTTGGCTTCCCATAATATTGTATTTGCTGTCCTTTTCGGTTTCTGATAGTTCAGGGCTCTAATTATTTTCTTCAACCAAACCATTTAGCCTTTTCGTTTTCCAATCTGAGCGCTATTTAAATTTTCTTCAACCAACCATTCAGAAAAATAATTCGATTGGCAGGATCGCCATGTAATAACCTTTATTGGTTATTTTGATGATGTTTTTTAATGTTCGAAATCAAACATAATAGGTTTATAAAAAACCCAAATATAATATATTGTTATGGTTTTGGTAAGTATGCTTTTTTTTTTTTTTTTATAAATTTGATATGTATAAATATGTTTATTATATTTTAATACTTACCTTTTTTTATATTTATTATTATTTAAATTTTATTTATATTTTTTAGTTGGGCGCCATTAATGATTATCTTAACTATTTTTATGAGACTCTTAATTTTTATTTTATTATATTATTATTTGTATATATATTTTTTTTTATACTCTCAGGGAATATTTTATTGTGAGGTCAAATTAAAATTTATGAAGACCGACTCTGTTCTTTAGCCTTCGTGTTGAAAGTTGGCACTGAAGTATATTACTGCAATTGAACCATAGACATTAAAACAAAACAGCCACCTGTACTATTGGATAAGTGTTTTATCTTTTTTATTGAACTATTATTATTATGTTTTTTATACAATAAAATATTCAAATTGTACAATTATACAGTTATTCCAATTCTTAATTATTTAAATTTTTATTCATTCATCCAGGCACACTATTTAACTAAACTCACAGAACTAAATTCAGTAACGTGAATATGTGACCTTAATTATAATAGACTATTTGTCTAATAAGAAAAAAGAAGAAATTTATTTTACTCTGTTCTTGGTTGGAATATGACTGTTATGAAACCTAGTGAAAACGTTAATCTAACGAATTGATTTTATCAAATGTTCTGTAAGTATTCCTATCTAATTATATCTAAGCAAACAATTTAATTATAATAAGCAAACAATTTATACTACATAAAAGAAAAAAACTTAAAATTAATATGAACAGTAGGTAGGTACCTGAATGTTTGTTAGTTAATACTTTTATTCTCTTCAAATTCGAAGGTTTCAATGGGTTGGAAAATGTGGGAAAGGCCTGCAGAATATACAGACTGTCAGCTGAGGATCAAATCCGGTATTTTCTTTCTTCAAAAACTGTGGATTTTACACAGTCTGTTCGTTGTGGAAAATTCCTTAGTTATATCAACAAAACTATGCCAGATATATCAGTTCGTCTTGATTAAATTTATAAATTCAGAGGTGGATGTACGCTTACCGGCACTTTGTAAGTATTCTTACTTATTTCACTTTTATTAATTATAGGTATCACTGACTCCTTATAATTATTATGTTTACATAAATAATATATTATTAATCTTTTGAATATTTTATATAGTTTTATTAAGATTTTTACTTTTAATTTCAACTCAAATTTTATTACGTCTTTCTCCCGCGGAGAAATTTATACAAGCCGTTGATTTTTTCATTTGTTTTCTCAACAAACTTTCTTTTGTTTTATTTCAAGCAATGAAATTCATTTTAAAAGTTTGTTACTAAATTGATATTTCCAATCTTTAAAAATATTGTAAGTTTATTCAAATGAAATTATGTTTTAGTTTCTATATGGTGTTTGTTTCATTTTTATGTTATTGTTTTTATCATTGCAGTGGTCAAAAATTTGTATTTATATCTTTTATAACCTTAAAATTTAGGTTGGTATTTTAGACGATTTGCTTGAAGTTGGTACTCTTGTTTTTATCTGTCAATTTATAGCTTAAATTCTTCGATTATACAGGGTTTATTAAAATTGATTGATAATTCAGAATATAGTGTTTGCCAAAACTTATTAAAAAGAATGTTATTTATTTTTATTAACATTATCAGTTTTGCATGTTTTAATTTGACTTATTTATTAGTTTATTTCTATTATATTTCTTTTATTGTGATGAATTTATTTAACTAAGTAACCAAATAACAGAGTTGGTCGTATTGCCTTATGATTATTTTTAAATGATTTATTTTGGGTATGTTCATACCATAACAATATATTTATTGTAATAATGCGTAGTATAATATATTGTCTCCTATATTCTTATAATTATTGTTCCATTCGAAAAGTAACCTACTTATCTAAAATCCTAGCCTAAGCAATATTGCATATTAATTAATTACATATTTATATTTAAATACTAAAACATATCATACATAATGTATAGGGTGTGACACACTATTGTAACTATAGGGTGTCACACACTACAGTCGGTTTATAACGGGAATTAAACAACTTAACACACTGTCGTCGACACGTTATCTGTCGAGACTCTATACGAAAACCCTTTTCTTTGACGTGAGAAGTGCGTTGCACACAGCAGCCCTCACTTTCGGGAACTGTTTTCAACAACTTAGGGTTTGAGTGGCGCGCCGATGAATGAAACAACTTAACACACTGTCGTCGACACGTTATCTGTCGAAACTTTATACGAAAACCCTTTTTTTGACGTGAAAAGTGCGTTGCACACAGCAGCCCTTACTTTCGAAAATTGTTTTCAACGACTTAGGGTGTGAGTGGCGCGCCGATGGGAATTTCGAATGGCAACAAGGAATTAAAATTTATAAATTATACAGAACGAAAAATTGTTGAACGCGTGGTTTTAACATCCTCTTTGTCGACAGGTCCCAATAATATTTGAGCGTTGAGCAGCAGGCAAACGATATCCCGTCGTACGCTACGCTGACGCGATTATACATAGAAAGTGGGCCTAACTGACTTGTGATTTGTATCGCCGAGCTCTTTGTTCACCCATAAAGTAGAAAGCATTCAAGCGAGCTCCATGATTTTTGTTCACCCAAAAAGTGCTCAAACTCAAAAATCTTCTAGTTTTGGTATTGATTGCACCAAGCGTCACCAACAGATAATATCGTCAAAAATTACATCTGGGATATATGATGGTTGGAAAAGTATTGTTGACCCTTTCTCAACGGGAGCCGCAAGAATGCGCAAATTTTTGATGGCCATATCCGCAGGAAACGCATTTTTTCAAACACGTTGAAATGACGTTTGAATTCGGGAAGCGTGCAGATGTGATCTAGTATATCAATTAAAAATGCCATTTAATTTCGGAAAGTGCACGGATGTGGTCCAGTGTTATTTGTAAGGAGTTCAACATGCTTTAACTTGTTAGTTGTGTGGATTGCTTGGCACTGTAAATACGGGCATTCTGGCTTCTATTCATCAGGAATATTTATGAGTAAATACCCAATAACTATCTTCTGTAAGTTCCTTGTGGCATTATTTATTATTTTTCTCTTATTTTTTGGGAATCAAACCACAATAATGTTTTTTTATTTTTTTATTTCGACGTTTCCAGCTACCTTTGTCAAGATTAACTAATGATAAAATAATTTTTGGTCCCTATCTGACACAACGAAAAAAATATGACAACTAGACAATCAATAATATTTTGCAGTTTAAGACTACAATTTTTTATGTTCAAAGATAGATAGTTCTTTAAGTCAGGTATTTGTAAACATGCTTGGGACGAGGGGCATAAAATTCAATGGGATTCGACAAAAATAATATTGAAAGAGCCCAATAATAAAAGACGAAAAATCAAAGAAATTGCTTTAATACAACTAAATGCAGATAAATGTGTAGCTAGTATTTCAGCCGAATGTAGTAAAATTCGGTTACCAATGTTGAGAAGAGAAATTTCCAATAATCAATTACCTGCGTTATCAGGATAGCATCATAAGTTTTTATCCAGGTTTTCTTATGATTTATCACTTAAATAGTTGTCAATCGATACACACTTCAAAACACAAAATCACCAAACTGAGTAATACATATTTTGAAAACAAAAATAATCATACACAAAAAAGTAACAACAAACGCGTTTTATTTACAACATTTCCAAAATAAGCGAAAAAAAGCGCTATCCCAATAAAAACCGTTCCTGGAACGTGCACTTCACTGGATTCCATTTCTAGTAGACTATCATATCTTTAAAATGTCATAAAATAATAGTATATTCTTCAACGAGGGATCGCAGCGAGTGAGTTTTGGAATCATCCAAGTGAATAATAGCCATTCTACACAAGTAAAAGACTATACTTTCTCCACGACCAAGAAGAAAAAACTTCCAGTGAGGATCCAACCCCGATCGTCCGCGCCATAGTCAACCACCAATAGGCTATAAAGCATATTTATAAAAATTTTAAGAGTAAATATATATACGTAACTCATATTTTTAATCGGAACCCTTACATTTATAAATGAAATCAATTCCGGGAGGCGTACATATTCACTATCGCTACTGTTGTCAATTTTCTTCTCTCATAATACGTAAAATTATGATTTTATAATAATTTTGACGTTTCAAACGACGCACTGTCAGAAGCGATTTGCGTTCTAAGGTATTTGACGTTTTAAAGAGACGATTTGATTTATTCATTTTAATTCATTTTAGGGTGAATTCTGATGATAGTAGAGTGTGATTGACTAACGAGAGTGAATTTTTTTTATTATTTACTGGTGTGAAGAATTTATATCAATATGCAGCTAAATATGTAAAAATAATTTGTGCGTTATTATTTAGTCGTGGAGAAAATATTTTATTTCACATTTTACCAGAGATGTGATCTACTATGAATGGACCTTAATAAAATTTGACAACAAAGTTTTGTAGTCTTAAACTTTAAAAAATCATTGATTAACTAGTTGTCATATTTTTTTCGTTGTGTCAGATAGGGACCAAAAATTATTTTATCTACAACTGTCATGTAACGGGTACGATTTGACACTATTTTTAATGTCATAATGACGTATATTACCGCACTAGTGCGTTTTTGATTACATTACCGCACTAGTGCGGTAATAAGAATTTAGAAAATATTAATACCAGAATTAAATATTCAAAATAACACTGGAAGCTGCATTTTCAATTTCCGAAAGGAGATTTTCTTCGCTTGAACTCATTTTTATAGATTTTTGTTCATTCAACTTTGAAAATTTGATGACATAACTAATTTTTTTTTTCACAGCCTTGTTTGTTTTTGTTGCTATGGTCATAAAATATGATACACAGTACCTTATGTTTGCAGTCAATATTATTAAAAGTACGTTGGATTGAAATTTTTTTCAAATTTTATATTATAGGTAGGTACTGTTAATAATACTAATAAACAGTTGTAGATAAAATTTTGTTCGTAACACGTGTGATAGGAATTATTAACGCACTTATGTGATCACACGACTCGGCCTACATGCGTGCGATAATAATGTCCATATCCCACTAATTACGTAAATAACTATTATCATTAGTTAATCTTGACAAAGGTAGCTGGAACGCTACCGAAAGGTCGAAATAAAAAAATGAAAAACATTGTTGTTTGATTCCCAAAAAATACCCAATAACTAGAAATATTACTTTTTCCATTTGAATATAATGATTTTTTTTTACCGCAAATAAACGCGCATGTGGCTGGAGGCGGGAGACGCGTGTTTGCGCAGATATGTGGAGCCGGTTGAACGGAAGACGCACGAATGCGCAGGCGCTGAAAGAACCCGTTTCTGGGGCCCACTTTGGGTAAAAGACCCGTTGGGAAAGGGTTAAGACCTATGTAGATTCTAGCATATTTTATTCATGTCAGTGAGAATGCTATACACTATTCCATTGATGTGCCCCGCCAGTGCACAGGTAAACTTATTTCTATCGTTTAATAAGAAATATTAAAACAGAAAACAAACATTCTGGTGGATGGAGGGGAAAAAACCAAAAAAAGTACATGGAGAAAAAACGGAAGAACATTGCGGAGGGAATTGAGAATTATTCTACCGAACTCTTGAGTGGATAAAAAAGGGAACTGCAAATTAACACAATGTATATGGAACAAGAATAAGGAAAGGGTGGAATTGAAAAACAATTGATTATTGGGAGATTGGGATAGTTTCACCAAATCCTACTCAACGACCAGTCAATATCAAAATAGGACGATATTCAAAAAGCAATAGATAACGCATAATTAGAAACAAATAATTGAAAAGCTGAAAATGGTAAGCTGTGCGAGGGAAATTATATCTTTGTAGTGGAATTAGTGATATTTTTATTCAAAATAATTAAGCACATGCATATAATTTGGTACTTATTTTATGTATTTCTCTAATATCATTGTTATAATTATTTTTTATAAATTGTTCTTTTTGGCCTGTTTTCAACCACAATAACTTAATCTATATAATCCAAGTATTTCCCGGAGTCTAAGGAAAAAATACAAAATTGTATTGAAGAAAAAGGAGCTTTGCAACAAAGCCTTTGAATAAGACGTGTTTTATTTTACATCCAGAATAAACCCCAGATTTCGAGAGTTGTTGTGCGAAATAGAATACAGAAAGTGGATAAATAGTCATAGAACCTTTGTCATACGTGATTAATGGAAAATTGCTGATATTAGGTGAATATTAACTTATATTCAACAAAAATATACTGAATCATTCTCGAATCTAGAATAGTTAATTACTGATAAGCCCAAAAAAGAAGCTGGATCTGCAAATGAATAGTTTGCACTGTTGCAACACTGTGAAAAAATTCCAGGCGTAGGTACACAGAATAAACGGCACAAAGAACGGTCGATCCTATGAGATGAAGAACCGGGTGACAACCCTTATAGCTGTGCAAGATGGAAAAAATAGAAGAGATGTTTCAATGCATTGAGAATAAATTGAAATATTTGGATGGAAAGTTGGAACATTAGAAATGAAAATGTAATAAACAAAGGCGTGGAAAAAACATGAAAATACTTTAAAAACAGCATTTTAGAATTGGCAAAACAAGTTTGTGAAATATTCAGTTCTAATAAAAACAAAAAGCAAACGTCATGGTGAGATCAAGTAATTAGTCAGGAAATCAAATGTAAAATATTTAGAGAATAAAATAAATATTTAGAGAACAGAACGGAACATAATTACCAGGTATATAAGAACAACGACAAATAGTCAAAACAGGAAAACAGAAGAGCTGGAAATTTTTTGGTAGGAAATTGGAAGAAAACAGGACAACCAAAAACTGTTCTACAGAACGATAAACAAAATTAGGGGTGATAAAATTATGAATGCATCAACAGTAAAAGACCAAGAAGGAAAAATATTAACAAATGATACAGAAATAATAAACAGATGGGAGGAATATTTTCAAGAACTATCAATTACTACTTATGATGAAGAATCAATGGAAAAAAGGGAGTCTCCAAATAAGGAACAGGGAAAGTGCGATGATATCACGTTGAATGACATTTTATAAAAGCAATACGAACATTGAAAACGAAAAAACTGCAGGTTACGATAAAATAACTTCAGAAATGATGGAAAATTTGGGAGAAAAAGGAAAAGAATTGCTCTCAGATGTTCGTAATAAATCATGGTCGAAAAAAAAAATACCAGAAGGTTGGCAGACAGGAATACTCTTACCAATACATAAAACAGGAGATGCTAGAGAGTGCAGAAATTATAGGGAGATAATATTGTTGAGTTCAGCTCTAAAGGTGTATGAAAAAATTATTGATAAAAAATAAAAAAATGCACATAGAACCAACACTGGATGGAGCACAAAGTGGGTTTCGGGTGGGAAGAAGTGTACACAACCACATATTTACAGTTAAGCAAATCATAGAGAAAACACAAAATAGCAAAACGAAGACATACTTCGCCTTTATAGACTTGGGGAAAGCTTTTGATAAAGATTGTAGAAAAAAATGTGGGACAAACTAGGAGGAAGGGAAGTTAATGAAAATCTAATAGGAGTAATAAAAAGTATTTACGGAAAAAAACATAAACTATATAAAAATAAAAAAAACTATATAAAAATAACCGAACATCTGGAACATTCAAGACAAAACAGGGATTAAGGCAAACTTTATTCAATATTTTCATTGACCACATAATAAAGCAAACAAAAACAGATACACAGAAACTTTCTGTTGGTATGAAGCAGCTTTGACCAGTTAAGATACGTGAATGTGCATTTGCTGACGATCTAGTTATAATGGCCAATACAGAGAAAGGTCTTCAAAAGAATATAGACATATGGAATAGAACTCTAAAATTGAATGGAATGAAAATAAATGCAAATAAAACAAAAATAATGATAATAGCAAAACAACGAGAAAGGCTGAATATAACATATAATGAAAGTATATTTCAATAGGCTACCCACTTTAAATACTTAGGAACATCAATTGACAGCACTGGTGAACAAGATAGGGATATTATGGAAAGAACAGGAAAAGCCATGAAAACTTACCACATGCTGATACCTGGATTTTTTAATAAGGAGGAAATCACAAAAAAAAACAAAATGACAGTATTCCAAGCAGTTTTCAAACCGATACTTACTTATGGTAGCAAAACGTGGGTATTTGACCAAAAAATTAAGGGTGAAATACAAGCTATAGAAATGAAATACCTGAGATCTGTGGAAGGAATAACAAAACGAGATAGAATAAAGGATGTAGACATAAAAGAGAAGCTAGAAATAAAGTCCATGCTAGATTATATAGAAGTAAGACAACTAAACCGGTGGGGACATCTACATATATATTCTGCCATAAATGACAAAAAGCCGTTTTTTGATTTCATAACTAATTCAGAAGTTATTCAGGATTACGATGATGTCCCAAAATCTGATGCTGACCTTAATTACCTAAAGATGTTCGAAATTAAAGTAGTCATTCACGAGCTTATTATGTACAAGGTGTGAAAAGCTACTTTTAATGATGTTTGTTTGCCCACATTTTATCATCTTAACACTGCTTTATCCATATTTCGTGAATAAACAATATTATTACTATTATTAGAAAGGAAAAACTGGATCAAGCTGAAAGAGGAGGGACAGAGGGAAAAAATGTTACACCACTGACTTCAAACTACATGGTTATAATAAATTTAGATTCAATTGTTAACCACCACAATTTCGCTTTATTTTCCCAACTATCACCTACCCCTAACAAAAAAAAATATTACAGACTTCAACTGCAGGGAGTAAAGCATTTTTCAAAACATAGTATTGCACACTTTGAATTTGCTGCCATTTGATATCCGGAACATCAAACGTATTCATAAAAAAATCTGCCCTTTGATCTTCTACAGAATGGCCAGATTCAAAAAAAGGAATTTCCAATAAACTAATGCTTTTAATTCGGTACAGTTCAGTGTATGAATAGGATAATGATAATAGCAAAACAACGAGAAAGGCTGAATATAACATATAATGAAAGTATATTTTAATAGGCTACCCACTTTAAATACTTAGGAACATCAATTGACAGCACTGGTGAACAAGATAGGGATATTATGGAAAGAACAGGAAAAGCCATGAAAACTTACCACATGCTGATACCTTTGAGAGTTACGTCAAAGCTTTTTACTGACACATATGTACATCGAAAACAGATTGGTAACATTCTTTTTGCAAGAATGGTGGTGATTTCTGTATGCAAATAACCAGGAAACACCGCGCCGACAAAACCAGCATACGAAACACAATTTTCTGCAAAAAATCAAGTATTATTTGAGGAAAATGCAAATATACTTCCAATCGTGATCATCGATCCAAGTATGTTTGGTTTTCAGTTAATTTTAAAGCGTTCCGAACCAATGACAATATTCAACAACCACCAAACAGCCCTTGCTCAAAATAGAATCAGCAATTTTTTAGAAAATTATAACAGGCTTAAGTATAGCACTAGTGCAGCAGGAATCAATGAATTCGAGGAGTTATGTTTCCCTGTTGCACTACTTGGGCAAATTGATGAGTCAGTGACAATAAATTTTCCTCTTCCTTTTTTGTGTCATTAAGCAGATTATATTAGATTACATGAAGTGGCCAATTTGCTTATGTACAACTTATGATCTATCGTGGTTCTCAAAATTTTAATTACATTCTCTAGCCCGACTATTTTCATGTAGCCTATCAACCTCAAGCCTGAACCTTTCGTGTAGTTTCTTACTTGTCGGTTGCTTCTCATCCTCTAGTACAACAGCCTTAAACTCGCCAGGCAGTAGCACTGACATGGAATGTGTTCTTCAAAATATGCAGCTGGCGTCATGTAGGTACTAACTTTGCGTACCCGTCAAGCTCACAGTTTCCTATCATTGGCGTACTTTATATGGCTTCGCCAGTTTTTTTGCTGATAATTTCTTTGCTTCTTAGGTCTGCTGGTGAGATTCTCCACTATTCCAGAAATTCTTACGTGTGTGTGTTTGATTTTATAGTTTCACAAATTATGCTTTTTTTCAAGAAATAGACAGGTATAAACTAGGTATGCGTTTTGTTCGAAAGTTAATTCAATGTGGTCTCCAAATACCCAAAAATACAAATGGTACCACATTTGCAATTAAAATAAAAAGTATTTGAAAAAAATCTATTTTGAAAATTGGTAACTTTGGCATACATTTTTGGATACCCTGTACGATTGAGATAGAACATTCTTTTATCGATGTTTTTCCGGTCATCACGTGAGCTCGTGCTTGAAATTGTATTCAAAACACTCAACAGATTTTTTTTGTTTCTTTGACGAATTCCGTTATTACGTTTGTATGAGATAGTCAAAAAAGTTCACCAGTAGGTAATGTAAATTCTGAAGCTGTCAAAATATCCACACCATTCACTATCACTTGGGACCTAACCATATGCAGGTTTTTACAGGAAGATGAGGGGACCTTAGCATACATACTGTGCTACTGCCTGACTGGGCTGAGGTTTTTAACAGTAATGGGGGTAAAAACCACAACCCTCCTAATATATTAAGGACCTAAGGTTTGGCATTCGAAGGACAGTCTGGACAAAGAATTCTAAAATAAGAGAGGGGGATACACAATAGATCTGCAAAGGTCGTAGATGCATCGGACATTATGGTGAGAACAACTGTTAAATGTATGAAAACCATCCTATCAAGAATAACTAATCGTTAATGCAGCTGGCCCCCGAAAAATCGATTGGAATCATCGCACCATGGTGAACTCTTTTTCCCGATGAATATCATTTTGTGAAGTCCTGGGATCAGAGTTCAAATTCAATAAGTTTTGTTATAATGGAAACCTATCGGAACATACTTTGCTATTGTAAATCTAGATGTACAGGGTTATTCATTATAAATGTCCCAGCCCCTACCATAGTTATTATTGTATAAACCAATAAATTTCTTAAATAAAAGTTGTGTGGTTATAAACTAATTTTATTATAACGTTAACAAAAGTACAGTGTCTTGCATAGTTTGGAGGACACGAAAAAAATTATTCGTTTTTTTAAAATAAGACACCCTATATATTATTGAATTTTTGAGAAGATGTTTATGTTATGATTTCAAAAATATACCATATCATACCCCTGTCTCACACCGTTCTTAAGATATCAAAGGATAAGTAATACTGTAAATATTGAAAAGTCAATATTATCAAAGAAAGCTATGTTCGTTATCTATTATTAGTAATTTTAATTAAATGTTGACCAAAAATTTTATTTAATATAATAAACAACGGTGTAAGATAGGGGTATGACATGGTATATTTTTGAAATCGGAAGAAGAACATCTTCAATTCAATTCAATAATATATAGGCTGTCTCATTTATAAAAACGAATAATTTTTTTGTGTCCCCTAAACTACGCACGCCACTGTACTTTTGTTAACGTTATAATAAAATCAGTTCATAACCACACAACTTTTATTAATAAAAATGGTTTTGTTTATACAATAATAACTATGGTAGGGGCTGGGACATTTATAATGAATAACCCTGTACAGGTTTATTCATTATAAATCACCCACCCCTATCATCGTTATTATTACTTTCAGGAAAAAAAGTCTTGCATAAAAGTTGTTTGGTTACAGCTGAATTTTCTCAATATCCAATCAAAAGTTCAGTAGCGTGCAAATTTAAGGGGATACAGAAAATAATAGTTCTTTCTTAAATGGGACACCCTGTATATTCTCACATTTTTGGAATGGTCTTTCTTTCCTGATTCAAAAAATATATATGTTTCTCCTGCTTTGTACCGTTATTGAATTATGAAATGTTGTAAATCTTAGTTTTGGTAATTACTGTGAATATGAGAAAGATAATTTATTGAAGTAAGCTATGAAAATGACAACTGACATATTTGATAATTGAAAATAAATTGAAAATTGAATGAATTAAAATTAAAATGTTTCTCAGTAAGAGAGAAAAAGTCAAAATATATACCTATACAAAACAAGAAGAAAAGATTTATTCAAGAGAATTTATAAATAATAACTTATAAAAGATATTCGAGATATCCACCATTATTGTTGATGCATAATTGATATATAACACCTTCTTATATTATTTATAATAACTTTGCAGATGACTCCAATATTTTCATAAAGTTTGCTAATTTCAAGTTGAATCCCTGCTATAATCACTTGTAAATTAGGATTATTAATAAAATCTTCCACCTCTCTGTAAACTATTTCAATTATTTTATTCAGAAAATGTCAATTATCAAACATATTAGTTATCATTTTCATAGCTTACTTCGATAAATTATCTTTTTCATATAACAGTAATTTCTAAAACTTAGATTTTCAACATTTCATAACTCAAAAACGGTACAAGGTAGGGGTAACATATTATATATTTTTGAAATCAGAGAAAAAGTCCATTCCAAAAATCTGAAAATATATCCCATTTAAAAAAGAACTATTAATTTTTGTATCCCCTTAAATTTGCACGCTACTGAACTTTTGATAAGATATTAAGAAAATTCAGCTGTAACCAAACAGCCTTCATATAACACTTTTTTTCTAAAAGTGATAATAACGATGATAGGGGGTGGGTAACTTATAATGAATAACCCTGTACAGTACTGAAATTCCACTCATTTGTGAAATATTAGCCTTCAGAGAGAAGAAACATCACATTTTCACATAATTGAGCGACATGTTATGCAATTAGCTAATCGCTTTTGTTCAGTTAATTAAATGGTTCGAAGTACAGTTTTTGTCACAACGCAATGTAATTTTTGAAATTGGAACAGAAAGCTGAGGTCGTTCATTAAAAAGTGTGCTTTTGTGGAAAATAACAAATAAAGTTTGCGTTGTAATTAAAAATAACAGAAGTGAATAAAAACTCATTTACTTTGAACGTGTTGGGTTTCACATTGAATTCAATTGAATTGTTACCACAGTTCATAAAGTATAAAAAAAACAAGCGGGCAGTCTCTGGAGACTGCCGATAGAAGTAAGATCTGAGTAACTTGTGAATCGTATCGTCGAAATATAAGATTATCATTTTCGAATCATTTTTGGTTCATGAAGAAGTGTTCAGGATCAACAATTGAAGTTTGAATCGGTGTAGTGTGATAAATTTAACTGAAGTTGAATAACATTCCAAATTTACCGCTTGGTGTTTGTTGATCTGGAAGCAAAGAGCGGGTGTATAGTTTGTCTCAAAGTATATCGGCTCCGCTTTCGCTGGCAATCATAAAATTAATAGGAAATAAATCATATGGCCAATAGCCGCTCTAGAAGAGATCGCCAGTGGCGGACCATTTGCAATTATTATAAAAAGGATCAAGTTCACAAATATCTATGTTTTTGGGTTTCATCAAACATCCTTTGTTTTTTATTCAATATGTGGAGACCATTTCTTCAAACTTTTTTCTTGTTCTCCCTAAATGAGAGATTATTAAATACCTATCAGTTAAATGAACTATAACCAGGCCCGACCTTCCCTTGTCACTCGACTGTTTTTGGGTTTCATTTCAAGCAAAATTTTTTTAGGAAGACCGTAAATGGTCGTATTTAGATTATTGTCGTCAAAAGCGAAGACGATATCCTTCGAGATAAGCTATACATGAGTTTTATATCATTTATCGAAGAAAGCTAAAATGTTTCTGTCTTCATATATGCTTCCGTGGGTTATGGCTAATGATTTGTTAGAAAATAAATAGTGCAACAAACAAGCAAGAATTGAAAAACATTTCAAATTTAGCATTTGATGTTTGTGGATTTCAAAGCACAGAGCAAATATTACAGATTTCAAATGCAGAAAAAGTTTGTCCGTACTCATGAAATTGAAGATGTTTGTTATATTTTACCATTTTTTTATTTCATAGGTGAAAAGCAGTCTTGTAAAAAATGCTCTAGTAGCCGTTATCTAATAATCAAGGGATTCTACTAGTCACGATTGACTAACTTGATAAATTGTAAAGTATCTAAAAAGATTTAGTCATGTTATACATTCAGAGGTCTCTCATTCTCTTGTTATACTACACTCTTTTAAATTTGAAACCAAATAAGTCGACAGAATGCTGTTTTTAGATAAAATGCAATCGAATGCTATAGCCCATCCATTATTAAAACCGTGTCCCACGTGACCAAAGTGCGAGAAAAGCGATATGTAATTCTTTTGCTGCTGTCAATCAGTATATTTTGCGACCTTAATCATAATAAACATTGAAATTTGTAGGTCGCATGGTATCAAAAAAAATAAATATATGTTCAAAGAATGGATCCGTAATTGATTTCATGTAAAATACAACTCGTGGGTTAATTTCATCAAAACTCAGGTCAGTCGTACTGAAAACTTCATATTTTGGTAAAAATGCACGCTGCTGCTGCGATTAAAATGGTTTATCTGGCTCAGTTGACATTTTTGGGGTTATTTTGTCACAATCTTATATTGCTCATATGAGTTTTCGATTATTTATTTTTCCTGCGTGTTATTAAAAAACGGCGGAGAATAGTGAGAACAATAATGAGTTCTCAAAGTTGAAAAGTCCAAAAAAAAACGTATGAATGAAACTTGATAATACTGCAATGGTTGATGCATTGGCTATTCCTGATACTATTTACAGCATGTATAAAGCAAGTTAATAAGATTCTAATCAATCGAAAGTATTTATTATACACTATCAAATTATCCCATCAAATTATTTATAATACTTGGACATTCATTTACAGATAATCATGTCACTTTGGGAATGATACTGCAGCAATTGGAGAAGGAACAATTATTCGATGTAGAAATATGAAACATCTACTATATTAGTTGGTTTGGTACTGTAAGCTATTCAAAAGGTATGTTTATTACAATAATGTATATGAAATTTTGGTATGCAAAACTGTTTTTATTCTAGATATGTTGTGCTTCATACTGGGAATGAAGATGGTTGTATTGATGGAGCATAAAGCAGTCACATAGCTATAGCTTTTACATGGGGAGGGTTTTGGTTTTTTTCATCTGATAGGCTTAGAAAGGGAAGAGCTTTATTGAAGGCGCCGCCTAAGACAAAAACAATCGAGTGCCACGACCTAAAGCAATTTTTCGAGTTCAAGAAATAATGTTAAGTTTTTTTTTAATTATTTGTTTGACTTGGCTACATCTAAAAGTATTTTTAAACATCGTTTTTCGTTTTGCCCCTGCTGCTGAAATGGTTATAACCATGTATATATATTTTTTAAAGGAGTCGTCTCTTCGCCGGCACCATCTCAGCTTCTTGGGCTTATTGTGGATTCTCCTAACATTTTGACAACAGCCTATTCAGCCAATCCGTTCCCTGTATTAGCTCATACATTTAGCTTTTGCCTTCTGTGGTCTAGCGTCTCACAGTTGCATAGTATATGCAGAACTGTTTCGGTATCCTTTTTGCATCTCCTGCATGTAAGGTCTCCGTTATACAGCCCTATTTTGTTCAAGTGCTCCTTTGTGGGAAAGTTCCCCGCAAAAAGCCCCGTTATGGTGCGTAGTTTGTTACTGCTCATTGAAAGCAGTTCTTTTGCTACTTTTCCTTATGGTTCTTTTATAAAGTTCTTCCCATGTGTTTGCCTGGGCGTATTTTTCCATAGTTTTATGGATTGTTCTTTTACCCAACCTTTCAACCATGACCTAGTGGAGCATCTGGGGATGCCCACAGATGGTTCGGGTTCGTTCATCAGTGTTGACGATCCTGCTCTTGCAAGTTTGTCAGCTTTTTCATTGCCAGTGATTCCTTTGTGACCTGGGACCCACTCCAGTGTTACACTGTTTTGGGAGCACCTATTTTAAAAAGTGATATATGATTGAAAATTGAAGCTTTTATTAAAACAGAAAATCAATTAACCTCTTCAGCTAAATTATTCACAATTGTTGAGGAATCTATTTCTATTGCCACATCCCGATGAATACTCATATTGCGGCAGTATGCTGATAAAAAATTATTGTATTTTCTATGGAGAGGGTTTGAACCCACAAAACCCTCCCTTATATACGTCCCTGGCATAAAGTATTGTCATAAAGTTATTGTTCAGCTGGGCATAATGAGAAACATGATAAGTAGTTTAGAATCCAATTACTATTGAATCTTTCTGGATCTTCAATGAATTATGGACAATGCTTCTCGATAATATATTAGGTTAACCCATAAGTGCCCGTATTTTTTTATCAGATTTTTGGAAAACCATATAAATTGAGACATAAATATAATGAACAAGATATATTTGTTAATATATCAATTTCAGTTCATCGGAGAACAAAAACTACTAACTCTAAATTTCAGGTAAAGTTTCGCAGTGTAAACAACATCACAAAACATATTTTTGTATATATTCAGCAGTAACAAGTATACAATTTTCAGAAAAAAAATTATGTCCCGGTGGGAATTTGACACCTAATATGAAATTCAATCAGCAAAAGATAAAGCTGAGTTTATTTATAATGTAGCTTAGGTAGATACAAACTATATTTGAACATCAATATACCAAATTATAATATGTCAATTCAGAATATAACATAAACGGTTAAATACATTCAAATATTTCACTTAAAACTATACCTAATAGTCAATAAATGATGTTTTATTCTCACAAAAATAATTATATATATATATTTGAAAAGAAATGAATGCTCCATTTTAATACTGACATTCCAATAAATGTTTTTCACAGAAACATATCCTCAACAAAATACATTGTGACTTTGATAAAACAGTAAAGTTTTAATAGTATATTCTTCAACGATTGCAGAATGATGGCTATTCACGCGGATGAAGTTTCCAAAACGAGGGAGCACGCGAGTGAGTAAAGTAAAAGTAAAAGTAAAAGACTATACTTTCTAAGCGGCTAAGAAGAAAAAAGTTCCAGTGAGGATCGAACCTCGATCGTCCGCGCCATAGTCAACCACCACTAGGCTATAGAGCATATTTATAAAAATGTTAAGAGTAAATATATATACGTAACTCATATTTTTAATCGGAACCCTTACATTTATGAATGAAATTAATTCCGGGAGGCGTACATATTCACTATCGCAACTGTTGTCCATTTTTTTCTCTTATAATACGTAAAATTATGATTTTATAATTATTTTGACGTTTCAAACGACGCGCTCTCAGAAGCGATTTGCGTTCTTAGGTATTTGACGTTTTAAAGAGACGATTTTATTTATTCATTTTAGCGTGAATTCTGATAATAATAGAATGTGATTGGCTAACAAGAGTGAAGTCTTTTTATTATTCACTGGTGTGAAGAATTTATATCATTATGCAGCTAAATATATAAAAATAATTTGTGCGTTATCATTTAGTCGTGGAAAAAGTATATTATATGTCCCTTCTACCAATTTATTTAAATTCTATTGAATTGATACAACGTACTGCCAAGAAAGCCAGGAAACAAATTCTAGAAGCTGCAGGCTAGAATTGGTTTGTCTGTGAACTTCAGAATTTGGAAAAATGTTAGAAAATTATTGTTTAATCTTATTGAAAAAACGACACAATTTCATAAGAATTGGGGTTGCATTATTTATTATTATTGTAATCACATTCAAAACAATTCGTTCAGGAAGAATTTTCTAGCGGAAAGGGCGAGTTGTATAAAACACCCAAGGTCGGTTTGATGATTACTGATGCTTAGAATAATGTAATTGTTGATAATGATTACATTAATCAGCTACAGTCTAAACATTAGTTATCATTAAACCGAGCCTAAGTGTTTAATACAACTCGCCCTAAATGTTTATCATAAAGTTTCATGAGTAATCACAGAGAATGGATTGGATAGTTTTGATGTAGACCTTTCAATCTCATTTGATCAATCGTTGTATTAGCAGCACTCTCAGTTGCAGTAGATGTTAACGAGCTAAGACAAAATAGTGAATATAAGTTTGGATTGATCTGAAAATAATGAATAACTCACCAATATACTGATAATTATAATACTCGTATGTGATAATTCCAGTGCCACAATTGAGTCAATAATTCGCATTTACCTCCGTTCAAAGAAAAAAATGGATTCGATCTCCTTTTCTGAGCTGTGCTGGTTGTGGCTGCATAATTTTTTTTGCTGTGATCCATGATCATATATCTCAGGATGATTTTCCTTTTTGAAAATTACCTACACACTAAAGATTTTATTCCAGCATATCTATGAAATTATTGAAATTCATTTTACAAAAATATAAAACAAAGTTGAAAAAAGTGTAATAGATTATCAGGACTTTTTTATTTATAGGATGTCTGTAAACCTTACATCAACCTTTCATATTGTATTGACAACATTTTAGAAGCCAACACAGGTAATTGCTATTGTAACCCAAAGATTATATTCAATGATAAATATTATCTAATGTTGATAAAACATTTCAAAACAAGTGATTGACCACTTTATATTTCTTCCTTGTTACTATTCCATACAAGTATACAGATATATGTTACTGAAATAAGTTGAAGTTTTTTCCAAACAATAACTGAAACTAACCTATAACCAAATAGAAAAAAGAATATTTGAAAGCTTCATTTGACATTCACTAGATTCTCATAATATTCAGAGGGCTTGGCAACACAGTCCAGTTATGACAGGAGTCACGTGCAACGGTTTTTATAATGTACCGGCAAGAGTCAGGCATATCGCCCGAAAATACTTGTTTTTTTTAGTAAAATGGTCGTTATCCGGGAATGAGTTTTTCAAGAGATATTTCAAGAATGAGCAGAACTTCATGCAGCTAGACGATATTTTGTGTATCAATTACCGTGGTATATGGTGTATGGTATACTCTACTATTGTTTCAAATTACATTGCACTCTCAGTGTGTTTGTTAATTTCATTTCTCTTGAGACTCAATGGCAAGCTTTTTCCATATTTATGAATCTCATCAGCACTTTTTTATCTGGTGAAAACTTTCTGTTTTGTGGGTACGTTGCGAACGGAATTTTGTGATATCCGACTTGCTTTCAGTTTTTCCAATATTGTTCGAATAATGTTCGTAATTGTTTATAACGACAACGTAATGAAGACTGCTTAGCATCTAATGGATTCTCGGGTAAAGCTGTTAGTGGGGCACCAATTATGAAGTGCCAAGGCGTTAAAATTTCGAAGTCATCTGAATCTTCACTGAGTAGTCAGAGGACGAGACTTTACTATTGATTCAATCTGAACCAGCAGAGAATAGAAATCCTCGAAGTTAAAAGAGTGTTTTGTAAGACACGTTTGAGGTGATATTTAGTAAGACTTACAGCACTTTCCCATAATCCCCCATGATGTGGGGTACGAGAAGGTATGAAATGCCAAGAAATGCGATTATCGATTAAAAACCTTCGAAAAATATCATATTTGATTTCATTTATAATTTTGATTAGTATTGCCTAGATGCAATAAACTGTTATGCTTGTTGTTACGGGTACGTTGCGAACGGAATTTTGAGATATCCGACTTGCTTTCACCTCTAATTTCTTGTATGTAGCTGATTCTTGGATGAGGGCTGATCGAAGAGAATACACCACTTTTTACACTTTATTATTAAAGACTGTATTTTTATTATTTTCTATTTTATCATCAGAGAACAAATTGTAAGTACCTAGAGATTAATTACATAAATTCATGCTTTTTGTTCAGAGTCTCTCGGCATTCTGATTTCCCTCTCATATTTGGAGGTTTGGAGGGCGGAGTTAACGCTCACAATTCAAAATTGTGGGGTCGCCACCAACAATTAATGTCTCAAGATTATGGAAAATAAATTGGAAACTCAACACTTTCCAACTATTTGTTCCACCGTAAATACGTCCTACTTACCGTCCATAACTCTCTCGAAGGTTATCATATCTGTATAAAGTAGATTAGCTTCTTCATTATTATTACAGACTTGTCTTTCTCCATTTTTATGAATTGGAACTGTTATCATCGTTCCAATTCGCAAATATTTTTGTTACTGTGTCCCCGAGATTCTCATATATCTCTGCCATCAATTTATCAATCACTGGATATTTTCCATATTGTAATTCATTTATTATTTCCTGTAATTCGTATCAAGTTCAAAGTCTTTATTTCTCATCATTGCATCCTATCATTCACTTTCCTCTCGAACTTTTTGTTCCTTTCCGTCTAACAATTGTTCAGTATATTTCCATGAGTAATATCATAAAAGCATCCAGTTTTTCTAAAAAAAATCGAAAAAATACGCTGCTAAATAATATTTCCACAAGAACTATCAGTGCTGGTGGTAACAAACATTCGAGTCGAAAACAAAGATTTTGGACCTTCTTCAATGCATTTTGTTGATTATTTTTTTCACTTGTCAAAATCTGACATTTTGGTGGTTTTAACCAATAGCAATACATTATTATAGCCAATCATTCGGTATAATACTGATAATTCTGCTTCCTCATCGATAAAACTTTGTTTACATTAAAACGTCAAATTTTACTTTGAATTTTTCATTATTGACAACTAAAAGTGCTTCGAAGTTTATTAAAAAATGAACACAAACCGATTCAGTGCCATCACCCAGGATAATATTGAACATTCAGGTAATACAAAATTTTAAATTGTTGTAAAAAATGATCTTCCCAAATACAACTCGCTCTTCAAATTTTATCACATAATTTTTTATTTTCATCACTAAAACTTGTTTATTTGAGGCAAAAACATGCAAACAAACCGAATTTAGATAAAATCCCTCGTCCTAACGGACTCGTGATTTTATCAATCGGTTTGTTTTCATATTTTCGCCAAATAAACAAGTTTTCGTGGAAAATAAAAAATTATCGATAAAATTTGAAGCACTCGTGATATTACCTTTGATAATTTTTTACTGGATATAGTAACCAATCAAATTACTTAATGTGTCAAATTTCATCCAATCACCGCTGTATTACAGCGATAATACCCTACATATGGTGTTTTCAGTTTGGTGTTTACTTTTTATTAAACATTAATTAAACTTCAAACTGACAACTGGATTAAAAATGTCGCGAAGATTAGGTATTGCATCTAACGGTTCAATTAATTCACCAATTGTACTTTTCACAACTGTAGTTTTAAATAAAAATGAATACTATTTGATTAAAATTGATAAAGTTTGTATTGAAAATTATTAAACATCAGATTGGCAATCAATTTTTTGAAAGCTACAAAGTAAAAAATTATTTTATCGAATACTCCTCGGGTCTTGATAAATACTCAAAATTTTGTCGTAGAGAATCCTCCAAGCGTGTTGCTCAAAGATAATAGCCCTCGGCCTGCGGCCTTGATAAAATTATCTCGGTATTATCAAGACCCTAGGGGTATTACTACTGAAAATATCACTTTTCATTGTGTATGGTATTCGACCAGACTATTTTATGAGTAACAAATTACTCTGCATACACATAGCTTACAAAATTACCCATTATACATGCATACATAATAAAAATATGTGGGTATTAATTTGAAAATTGGAAAACAGGTTATTGATTCAATTACAAAATACTACAAACTACAATTAAAATATAGATTCTAATTTTGGTACACAGTAGGGGTATTGTTTAGAATCTTTGTGAATCAATTGATAACGTTGGAGGTGAGTAGATCATTGATGTTGTTGATGGGCTCTAGAATGAGAAGCACGAGGAGTTACTGCAGGATCTTCCGTTTTCTGTATTTTAGCAGTAGGTTCTAAGGCGTCACTTCTAGGATCTAGTGTTTATGATGTTGAAAAATGCTCTCTTTATTCATTTGAAGGTGGGACTGGATTGAGTTGGAGTGGTTTGTCATTCCCATTCCTTCCGTATCAACTCCCGCCTTTTCTGCTGCTTTTTGAGTCAATATTGAATTTTTTTCCACTGGAGTTTTGTACCATCCACTTGATTGTTCTATGTTCCATGATGGCTTTACTGTTAAGAGTAATCCATCAGTTGTTGTTCTAGATAAAGATTTATTCATCAAAATGTTAAAAAGACAGACCGGAGAAAAGGTAAGGTTTTTCGAGTTGAGGACCAGCCATTTTTTCCTCCACCCTGGGCCGTTTTATTGGAGGAGGATCATATATCTACTATAAAAAGGAGGATTTTCGGAAATAAGTTTTTTTTAAATCTGAATCTATGTTATCCACCACATGTACTCTCAAAATTATCCACTTCCTCGTTTAAATAATGTACTCTGCGATTGACTGCTTCTCCACCTCTTCAGGCAAGTTCTACTGGAGCGATATGATAAAATTTTTGCTAAAGTCCCACCGGAGTGTCTTTTTTTCATGATAAGACCATTCCGTAGTATTTTTCCAATTTAAATGAAGCAAAGCACGATTTTCGTCTATTGGCGCACATCCGCAAGTTCTTCTGTCTCGCATTACGAGCTTCTCTACTAGACTTCAAGATAATATATTCAAGTGGAACAAAAATTACTTTCCACTTGAAATGAAATACATGTCTCGCAATTTTTTGTCTTCACACCTAGTTCTTTGTAAATTTCACCGCTCTCCTTATGTTCTACCTTCAATATTTCAGGTTTAGGTTTGGTTGCTCAAAACTTGTAGTTTTCAAAAGCTTGTATTTCTTCTCCTTGCAGAATTCCATGAACTTTTTCCTTATTGACGAATGGGCTTCAATATGGTTTCAACGGTATTTTACGGTATACTTTTCTCAATCGCTAGATCAATATTACTCATAGAATCACTTCCAAAGCGACTGATTCCCACCAAAGAAGCTGACTAGCACTGAAATCAATGTTACAAAATTCATTGACAATAAAATCGGGATAATTGTGGACTTTGTAGAATACTAGCGTCAGTCAAAATAGCGCTAGGTTGGAACAGCGGCGGAAAAAATAGCGCTAGGTTGAAACAGAGCAGGACAAAATGGTGCTCGACAAAATAGCGCCGCGAACAAATAATTATACTTCATTATTTCACTATAGTTAAAATAATACCCTTCTTGGTGTGAGTCATCGATTGTGACGTATATACGGGCTTTCGGCATGTCGTTTATTTTATTTGCTATTTTGACATATAGCTAACCTTAGATTTGATAAATAAGATCATCAGGATTGTATTTAGCCAAATTCGAAAAGGCTATGCAATTAATAATTACCAGCTTTTTTTTCTAACTGAAAATACTTAAGAACTTTCAAAATACTGATGTTTTTCCGTGTAATTATGCATATTTTTGTATTATTCATATAAATAAAACAATAAGATTAATATTCACTTTTCATAAATAATAATTGACCGTAAACAACAAAGTACAGACCTGTCAAGAACTGTCAGTGTGACAGTAGAAAAAGGCGTAAGACTTATTGCCGCTACGAAAGGAACGCCTTCATAGTAATTTAAACTCTCGATTGATAGGTTGAGCTTGAGCGTAATCTAAACATCAACCAATCAAATTTTTGTAAGTCAAAGATTAGGGTTAACGTTTGTTATACACTTAAACGGTTCATTATTGTGATATTTTGATTAGGATTTCATTTCTTCCCACGTAATGTGTTAGAAAGACATTAACAATCGATGACGCACATCAAGAAGGGTATTATTTCAACCATACTATCTCATTTATAAAAATAGACTATAGTGCTGAATAGGCATAATAAGTGATGAAATTTTTTTCATAAATAAAAGTCATAACAATAGTTTTCATAAATATCATTAAGGGCGGACTCATGAAATGCTCATTATCATTCTATTTTCATTATACGAGACTTGTTCAATTGAAACCCATCTTTGGTCCAGGAAAAATTTATCGACAAGTACAGTTACAAATAACTACCACTACAATTGAGGCACATATCTCACTGTTTCACCAACCGATGTATACCCTGCTTATAGAATTCTTGTGGCTGCTGCTGAAGAATTCTTTCACAGCGTTTTGTACTTCTGCGTCCGACTGAAAACGGTTACCTTTTAACCCCTTTTTTTAGTGGCACAAAGATGTGAAAATCGCAAGGCGATAAATCGGGACTATAGGGTGGATGCTCTAATATCCTCCATTTCTTTCGTTGCAGATTTTCTT
>CAJUYH010000870.1:36993-56187 GCA_910591685.1 Galerucella tenella | reverse complement strand
CTCGAGATATCTCTAATTGACCGTTTATCTGCCGCACCCTGTATATTTCATAAATTTACATTTAATTTAACAATCAGAATGACATCGGACCTATTGAACCGATAAATAGTACCTATTTTCATGAGAGACGAGCTTTGTCGTTATCTAAAATGAGTTGTCGAAAGTGCGTATTGCGTTGTCTAGTAAGAAACATTCTGGAAACTAATTCCAGCTGTAGTAGACCACGAATAAGTGGATCATATCCGATCATAGTATATTTTAGAAAGATCGGGACTTAGATTATGTGGATGGAAATATCATTTTAAGCAAACAAAAAATGTTGTGTATTTAATATGATACAAATGTTACTGGATAGAATATGGCGAAGGGAGTTTTGAAACGCCCAAAAGAGTTTGGATAACTCTTAGCCAAAATTTTTAAACTACATTGCCGTTAAACTTTTATAAAATAAATTATTAAAACATTTTAGACGGTCATTTACCAGCCTTATAGCTGAAAAAAAAGAAAATAATTATTAGTTTTTAAAAAATTAATTCAATTTGAGTTCTAGTTTTTTTAAAGACTACATAATTGGCAACGTTGGCTGAGAGTGAGAGTAACCATCCAGTTTCACAATGGGGGGATGTGCCCAAGTTGTCAATATACAGTGTGTCGCATTTAAAATGAAGAGTCATACATGTTGATGGGCCTCATCTTTTAAGTTAATCTACTGAAATCTGAGAAGCGGTCCTGTTTGTGAAATCGTAGTAGGTTGAGTTTAAAATTCAGATTTAAGTTGACTATTTCAAGAAATGTAGCCCATCAACCTGTGTATGACTACAAAAATCCGAATCTGTAATTCTTCAAACAGCGAATATATGGGAGTGTCTTCATCTTAAATGCGACACATTGTAGTTACCACAATTTTGTAAATTGAGAAAACTTAAGATATTGTCTTTTTCATAAAACAGTCGTGGAAATAATAGTAAAGGTACCAATAGAAATATATGATGGTTAATTATCCTCATAAAAATGAAACGTTTACAAAAATAATATGCAATGTTTGGCTGTTTATCCGTATTAAGAGATATGTGACGTCTATTTTGTACCTCTAAGACGTTTTTTGATACAATCGTGTTAGAAATTTTTACAAAAACCCATTGGGTACAATTTTGATACTTTTTGTTTTGAAATAACTTTAGCGGTATTAAAATTCCATCAATTTCTCAAGTCTCTACAATATGTTTTTCAATTTCTAATTCTAGGTGTCAATTACAGCGCGGATTTAGTATAAGCCTATGTACTTAATTTCTTTAATCTCAGGTTACTGTAGTATTGAACCGTTTCTCAAAAATAAATACATAAAAATATATATAATGTCAAGCCAGCTGATAAACACCTTTTGGACATCCCTGAAATATTATTTTATTTGACAAGTGTATCACTCCAAATTGTGTAGCTTCTAAGTTGATGTATTTTTTGCCTTTCTAATTTATGGTGCTAAATTCCCTAGTATTTTCAATTTCGATCATTACCTTATTAACCTATCTTTTCAATTTTTGTCTTCACACTCTCACTAGGTTTGTTTTATCTGTATCCATTCTTGTATTTCATTAGACAAACTCTCTTTTATATCCCAACAGTTCATTCAATATTTTTTTCCATTTAATACTCTTGCTTCGAAGCCTCTCTAATAACTATTATTTATTGGTCTACTTCTTAGGTTTGTTTTTCATTAATGGTTAATTCAAATTTGGCGGATCATTCTTATTTGTTAAACAGCAGATTATCCCACTGCCATCTACTGCAATAAATACATACATACTTTGCAACAAGGGAATCATTTATGATTTGTGCTATCAACTAACCTACTTGTACATGTACAAAATGACGGTTTTAGCTTGACTGTTGTAGCATGGCCATTGAATGAAAGATGCGTAGTGCAACTTTAGTTTCTAAATTTATCCCATCAGTGTGTTTCTTTTTGGTTTGCGCATTTATCAAATGCCAAGTTAGAGTGGTTAAGGCTACAGCACTATTTCCGGATGTCCGGTTTAATATGTTAGCGATGAATTCAATAATTTTTATTTTATTTTTGGGAAAACGTTTATTCTTCTAATAATTGTAAAATATAAAACCTAAACTTTTCCGTGTTCAGTGTAGCTCTTCGGCGATTTAGCGAAATAGCTGGTTTTAACTTTGTAGTTTTTCTCATTCATATCTTTGATTAATTTATTTTTATTGTTATGTGAATCGGACACTTATAAATTATTTAATAAATGTACATTGTTTAATTGATTGTTTTTTATCAATTTCCTTCCATATATATAGATAAAGGATGCGTTAGGTTAGGTTGATTTTCAATACCCTATCCTATTAGGCAGTGATTAGGCAATCCAATGACCTGTCAAATAAAATTCAATATGGCGACACAGGGCAAACGAATGTCATTTAATACATTGTAGACCGTGGATTTTGGTATACATAAGTGTTTATTTTGAAGAAAGGTCCTTTTATTTTGTTTTGGTGTCTATACTAATAATATACAATAAAAAGTTCAGTTTTATAAAACTTTTAAGCTGGGTATATCAATTTAGAACCAACTTTTGGTTGTGTACCTATATAAGAACATTATTTTTTTGTTAGTGGTTTTTAGACTATCAAGAATTATTAATTAATATTTACGGGTAATTACACACTGACTAAAACATATAGAATATTATAATGAAAGTGAAACTTTTATGAAATTGCTGGCATTAAAATTTCACTTGCTTGAATTGGAAGATATCACCTGCAGTATTTAACTTTTATGCTTACGGATTTCAGGAGTGAAGTACCTACTTCAAAATGCCAACCACTTGTATTGTATTCGGTTGTGGGAGCCGTTCAAACCGAGACCAAGTAAGCTTTTTTAAAGTCCCAGCTGTTTTAAAGAACACATTTTTGGTGCACAAGAATGAATTAAGTAAGAAGCGTAGAGAAATGTGGTTAGCAGCAATCAATAGAGATGATTTAACAGAATCAAAAATCAAATATCAGCCCTCCTATGTAGCAGGCATTTTGTTCAATAACAATATTTATGAAAACTAAGAAAAGTGATATATTCTAAATAAAAAATACTAATCAAATGAACAATATACTAAACACTAATAAAATATACTAAATTGAAGCAAAATATACTAATAAATTTGACTAAAAAGTCTTGAGCACTGTTTATTACTGAATAGACAATACAAAACTAACCTATCTGTCTGAATTTTTTGCCCTGCACGGCCATATTAGCTCACGTGATCTGGATTGCCTAATAGACCATTCCAGAACAACTTACTTTGAGCTGGGCTGGGCCCCCGACGAATTGGAGTTTGGTGTGTTTTGGCATGTGGTGTAAGTCATTTGGTTGTCAGAACAATGTTAATGTAATATACAGGGTTTTTCAAAAAAGGTGACCCCGAAAAATGTTTTTTCCTCAGAAAAATTTCATTTTTCACCCTTATAACATGTGTAATATAGGTACTATTGCATGCGTTACTTTTTTTAATAGATGTAAATATGCAATTATATTTTATAATTCCATTATGATTTTGAACAAGGTACTTATTTCATATATTAGCTTATCAAAATTCTTCTTACATTGATAAATGTGTTTTAAAAAATTTTTGTTTGAATAATATTTAATATAAGATTGAGTGATGTCATGTATTTTCAAGTGGCATTTACTGTTTTAAGATATTGGAACTGAATGCAATATAAAAATTAATAAAGCACAAGGTCATAATGTGTAATTTTTGCAATTGGATAATGTAAATTTGAGAAGGTTGAAGTTTAAATATTACAGTTAACTGGTAAAATTATCTCTGCCAGATAGTGAGATGCTACAAGTCTTCAGCTGTGAATCTATCTCTGTACCTGTAAAGTAGGAGAGTGAGTGTAGGCTCACAGCACTTAGCCCATATGTGACCCATTGGAGTTGTCCTCCTAGGTGATCGTCCTCCCAGGAAGGTGGACTTTGGTGGATTTTGAAAATCTGCTCCATGATGTTTGTATGCAAAAGCTTTATCCAAAAATGTTGTTTCTCGGAAAAACAAGGGTTTTAAAGGAGAAATACAATTCAAATTTTGATCCAAAACGTAATGGCGACTCAAACATCCTGTAAATATTTCTCAGTTTGCAAATTAAAAATTTATTTTGATTACTACCTTGAATTATTTTGCATGATGGTCATGAATTCTATGACGGAGTTGGTAAATATAATTTAAACTATATACACAACAGAACATTGACGTCACACGTTTGTGATCGGAGTTCCAGCTAAAATGGCGGATTGCCATATTTTGTATTTATATTTCACCAAAATAAATATAATTACAATTGTAATATGAAAATAAGTGATTCCTTTAAAATATTTGTAATGTATACAATTATTTCAGTTGCTCTTAGTGATTTTCATCAAGGCTATTGTTTAACTCAAGGCAAATGTCATATGTGGCAACAGTTCAGTTTGTGAATCTATTGTAGTGTTGGTAACGGCAACCGAATATCTTAAGAATTGGATCACTTGAACAAAACCCTGAGGAGTTCTCCGAACAACAAACCTATAGAATATAAACCACTCGGCCAACATAGAGATGAAAATACTAATTCTGAACGACGTTGATAAAAAAAATTGTATCTTCCATCCGTGAAATAGAAAAAAAAATCAGACGTGCTCAGAATATGAAGTGTATAGAATTATACATAAATTAGTAATAATCTAATCTAATATCTAACATAATTTGTATTTGCGTAATTGACCTTTTCCAAGTACACAACCAAGTACAACCTTTACACTAAATTCTAATATAACCTCAAACCGAATAATACAAAATACAACACGATAACATTCCTAACAATTGCTTTTTTACACCCTTAAATTATTATAGTATCCAGCTAATACACACTAGTACACAAATTTACCAAAATCAATCAACTTTGGTTCTGGATTTATATTTGAATCATCCATCCATCTTTCTGAAGGTTGTCCATTCCATCATCAGCTGAGAACGTGGCGTCACTTTTGGAAACAATGTCACATACCAACCTTACGACAAACTTCGGTATATGGGTTATTTTGAGAGATATCAAAAAATGTTATTAACAAAAATAGTAGATGTGTTGAAGATCCATATTTTGTAACTATATCGAACTATACAGAGTGCTGCTGTAAATTATACTGAATTCGGATTGGTTACATTTTTTGAAGCTTTTGATATGAGGTTTTGCCAAGTTATACAGAGTCCTTCAAAAGATATGGACACGTTTATGTGAAAATCGTAGGTAAATCAACGCTCTGTAGCTTGTTGTACGTTAAAGAAAAAAAAATTTGTAATATGACGCAATATCTCCGTATCCTATTAAATTTCAATTATATTCTTTCTTGTATACAGGGTGAACGGAAACTCGAACCAGTCATTTTCTTCATTATTTCAAATCTTCGATTATGTAACTTTAATTTTTGTCAAGCATTCCCTATACCCAAAGTTTATAAAAACACAGTTATTTTGTAATATTTTTGTAAAATATAACTACTGACCTATTATGTGAAAGCATTAAACGTTGTTTGTAAGTAACAAAAATTTATAATTAATAATAAATTTCAACGAACAATTTATTCTAAACAACACTAGCCACCAAAAGTATAATCCCAACCGTAATATTAAACTAAAGGTTCAAAATGTTCACCGTTAACATCAATGCAATGCTGCAGAATAGTTCAAATGATTGACTAACATTTCTCAGCATATCAACGTTAGTAGATCGAAATGCCGCACTAATTATCTCTTTCATGTCATCTCTAATAGCCGGGGATTTTATAAACTTATTCCTTACCCGAAAAAAATAAATATACTTTAGTTAAATCGGGTGACCGAGCTGGCCAATCAGTTGGGCCCCCTCTTACAGCATTGCATTGATGTTAACGGTAAACATTTTGAATCTTCAGTTCAATATTACGGTTAGGATTATACTTTTGGTAGCTAGTTTTGTTTAGAATGAATTATTCATTAAAATTTATCATTAATTAGATTTTTTGTTACATACAAAGTTTATTGCTTTCACATAATAGGTCAGTAGTTATATTTTACAATAAATATTACAAAATAACTGTGTTTTTATAAACTTTGGGTATAGGTAATGCTTAACAAAAATTAAAGTTACATAATCGAAGATTCTATTTTGGCTATAAATTACAGGGTGTTCCATTTGAAAGAAGAAAGAAAATAACAGGTTCGAGTCTCCGTTCACCCTGTATATAATTGAAATTTAATAGGATACGGAGATATTGCATCATGTTACGAAACTCTGTTTTCAACGTACAACAAGCTACAGAGCGTTGATTTACCTACGATTTTTACATAAACGTGTCCATATCTTTTGAAGGACTCTGTATAACGTGGCAAAACCTCATATCAAAAGCTTCAAAAAAATGTAACCAATCCGAATTCGGTATAATATACAGGGGTTCCCATTTGAAAAATCATATGTTTGGTTTGTAACGGAATTATGCAGCACTCAATAGTGACTTGTGTAATCGTAATCTACAGAGACCTTTCTTCCAGTGATTTTAAAGTTACGGTGGCTCTTATACAAATTTGGGAATATCAGAAAAAAGCGAATTGTGTATGTTTATATATTTCCTTTTGGTATAATAAAGATTTAAATTAAAAACATCACCAACAATACCTATGTGTGCAAATCATAAAAACATAAACTGGAAGAAAGGAACTTTGTTGAGTACCAAAATTTATTTTTATTTGTTCTGGAATGCTTCAACATTACATAGAAAACATTAAATATACCATGCAGATGTGTACAGAACCTAATAGTTTATCTGCGAGACCATTTTCAAAATTTTCAATGTCCTATATGTATTTTATATCCGGAAAATTTTTATAATTTTAATTTCTACATACCTTTTGATATGCTAGCTGTTGTTTGTTGAATTCAGGTTTTTTAAAATAAAAATTATAAAAAAAAAATATTGGTGAGAAGGAGGGAGACGGCCTCATTTTTCTCAATTATAATTAAATAAATAACTATCAACTTCCACATTGTTAGTAAATTTTTATTATTATAAAAAAAGTAAATTTGTTCAAAATATAAACGTTTTATTCTTCAGTTGTGCTTTCCATTGTTGTTGTAGTAGAGAGAAGTCTGTCTCCACAATCTACTCCAAATTCACATTCGCTATTTTCTATCGAAAAATATGTTCCGGGAGCACAATCCAATTCATATGGAGTTCCACCGGAACATTCGTAAAATTTACCACAATATATTTCATCAGGAAGGTATGTTGGAACGCCATTGTCGTATGGGGGGCAAGTAGCTGTAATTAAAAAAATATTGCTTGTAAAATGTGAAATTTTATTTAGCGTATATAGTTTTCAACAAATACTTTTAATTTACCTAAGTATACAGGGTGATTCATTAAGAATGTCCAATCTCTGAACTGTAGATTCTAGACTTCAAAATATGATGATTCTGCTCAACATGCCTCATGCAAATAGTGCTAGTTTCCGAGATACAGGGTGTTCAAAGTTTAAATTTAAATTTTGATTTTCGCAATAATTTTTTATGTTTTCACAATTTCTCTTTGAACCTATGGTTGTAACGAAGCAAGAGGTCATAGAACAGCAAACCTCTTGTTAACCATAACTAGAACTCTTAACCAGAGGTGATAGAACCGGCCCTATAAATTGTTCATCGATAGAAATAATTTTTCCTCTCATTATTTTTGTAACATGCGAAATACATTTACTAACATCTACAATCTGTATATATTTTTACGTCGGACCTTTACTAGCGAATATGTAAAGATCCATAAAGAAATAGAAAAAAAAATATTTGGAATCGATATCGAAAAGTCAAGACCTGTCTAGAACATATGGAAAGTACAAAAAGCGGTACAGTTAACACTCACTAGTTAGTTGTAGTATTAAAGTATTACATCTGATTTGAAAAAAATTAACTCTTCCAGTTTATTCATATATAATACCACGAGAGTGAAAATTTTGTCAACAAAATTTTTCAATTTCGGTTTTGGATTAAATGTCATGAGCAAAATCACCTAAAAGCAACAAACTTGAATACGACAAGAGAAAAATTCTATCTTACAAAATTTTTAATTGAGTGGTATTCGACATGACTATTTCACGAGAGAAAAACTAAAAAATCATAGGTTTAAACGCTTTATTTATTGCAAACTTCAATTACAGCCAAAGCCAAAAAAATAATAACATTATGAAAAAATAGTATATTAAAGTATAAGTGGATATTAAGGTCTTTAAAACACGCGCGATTTTTGGAGCACGACGGCGAAGCCGGAGAGCTCGAAATAGAGCAAGTGTTTTAAAGACCAGTTATCCACGAATACTTTACGATATTTTTTTTTATTGGTGCACTTTGAAATTATAAATACCGGTCTATAACTACTACAACAACAAGAAATGGAAATCATAGATGGAAACGTCAACTAAATGTCAAATGGTTGAATTCGTGACGTATATGATGTACACCTTGCGTTGTCATGGAAATGAGAAAAACATAAACTAATTTGTATTTTGATGGAAGTTCAACCTTATTGAGTTCTGTGAATGTCAAAGTATTAATTTAAATACCATTTCCTAAGATTTGAAAAATGGAAATATTAGTATTTCAAACAATACCAACGGCACTTTCCATTTTAATTTATAAATTTGACATTGTTAAATATCGTTCGAATAAAAGTTTTGACGTTACAAACTACTCCTGTCAGATCAATAATAAAAAAATTGACATTTAGACATGATTTAGACCATAGATTTAGACTTCGTTTCTCGAGTTGTTGATGTTGCCACGGTAACTTTAAAACACGCGCGTGCTAAAAAGTTCGATTTAAACACGCTGAGGCGTGCTTTAAATAGGTAAAATGGTTCACCAATAAAAAAAAATACTTATTCATGTAAAAAGTACAATTATTATAATTGTACGTTGTAGCATTATTTTGGGGATTGTTTTGCATCATAACCTGTGATGAATTTAAGTTAGAAACTGAGGATTCCTTTTCTTTATTTTTATTTTCTCGAAGGTTCTCTATAAGTTGGAAATGGTGTTCTTCATTTAATTGTAAATATGGTTTCAAAGAATGGGCAGAAGAATGTCCTGTGAGCTTAATTACTTCTTGTTCACCAACTCCTTCTTTTGCTAATGCAGATATTGCAGAAGCTCTATGTGAATGATTGGTTATTTTAATTTTTTTTGTGTCTATACCAATTGATTCTGCCGATATTTTCGTCCACTTTGAAATTGTATTAATTCCCAATGGTGAATTTTTGTACCATATTCCTTTCTCCCAATTTGAATGTACTGTTAAAAATAATCTTGTTGTTGTTAGATAAGGATTGGATTCTCTTTTTACAATAATTTTTAAAAATAAACGAACGGGACACAAATTGTTGTTGGCATTATTTCTTACCAGCCACTTACTGCCAGATAAAGCTTTTGATCCTCCTTGTGTCGTTTTGGAAAAGATTGGATTATATTCTACCCTGCCAGTAAAATTACCTTTATTATCATTTTCTTTTTTAAAGTAGTTAATATCACAATTAGCAGCAGAATTTTGATGTTAAATTCTAGAAAATATTTTTCCTGAACCATTTGAGCAGTCGTATTCCAAAGTGTTTTCACACTAGCTTCAGTATAATCAGTTCCATCTCTTTTTTTCATGTTAAAACCATAATCTTCAAGATTTTATGCTATAGCTTGTTCAGAAGTATCTTTTTCTAACGTATAATTACGTGCGTCCAGAAACATTCTAAACTGTTCCCACGCAGACTTTTTTGTCTTCATTGTATTTCGCGGTATACTTTGCTTAATTGTACTCTCTATTTCATTTATTGAATTATTTCCAAATCTTGTATTATTCATGTTAATAATACTTATTTAAATTTTTGAAACAGTTTTAATAATTTTTAGACAGTTAAATAAATAAATAAACAACTTAGTTTCCTTAGAAACCACTAACAAAGATTTTATATTGAATTTTATCACAGAGTGATAGAATTTTATACACATAGATTTGATATATTAAACGTCAAAAAATTGCCGCGACAAGACAAAAAATTGCCAGTTCAAAACACAAAAAATTGCCAGTTCAAAACACAAAAAATTGCCAGTTCAAAACCTTCAAATTTTGTCAGTTATCAATTTACTCTAGTGAAATAGTCAAAAAAAAATTGGATCCAATCTCATCCGGCTGATACAATGCAAAATTTTATTTCTTCACGAAATGAAAGTTATTATTGATAAAAAACTTTTTGTCTTATTAATATTTTATCTGATTTTACTTACATTTGTATTGTCGTTTTATATTCTATATGTTATATCTTATATTTAATTTTTTTTAAATGTTCTCATATATATGTAAGATTTGTTTTTGTAAATGATTGCTTTTTAATTTTTGTACATCTATTTTTCATGATAAATGAACTACCGCATTCACGCACAAGCCTGGCTTTTGTGAATGTACGGCTCTTGTTGCGATCAAAAATGGGCGACTACTTATTTACTTAACTTATTTTTATATGCTTGTATCTTTTTAAATATTTGTAATTATTTTAACTGTAACTGAGGCAAAAAAATTATATTGTTAGAGATTTGATTAGTTTTGAATGATCAAAGTTAAGGAAATGAAGAAAGTTAAAATAGAGAAAACGGAGAAGCTTACTTGGTGGAGAAGTTGGTTCTGGTTCTGGTTCTTTAGTGGTCGGTGCCTCTGTGGTTACATCTTCGTTATTTTCTGTCGTATCTGGTTCAACTGTAGTATCGTCATCCTGAGTGTATACAAGAGACATAAGGCAAAATATAACGAGCAATTTAAACATGGCTTCCTTCTTTTCTAGACTGAAGTACAATAAACGAACAATATACTTGGTGTCTCGTATTTATTATCACAAGATTTTAGATTAAAAGATTATTTTATTGTTCTTTGAGTGTTTTTAAATAAAAGTTATTCAAGTGGTTATATCATTGATACCCAAATGTATTAAATTCACTTTTTTTGTTAACATATCAGTCAAGTGGAAAATACTGATTAACGATACGATATTATTTTTTCCAATAACTTTACAAATGGTGTTTTTTTATCTATGTAATAAAATCTATGAATCAAGTTCACATGAAAAATAGTATATTATACACCAAGGTGGTGAAGACTATTATTATTGACCGAGCACCAAAATTATTTCGCGATGGGCTTTGCCACGAGCGGAATAATGTGCGAGGCTTAAAAATGTCTTCACCACCGTGGAGTATACAGTGTATCTTTTGAACGGCTACACTTACATTAATAAAATTTGGAGGGTGAAAATAAAGTGTTGTAAACTTCTCTACGAATGGTAACAGGTGACGTAATAGTAATAGATGGCGTCACAGTGCCACTCTGGCCAATAATTTTAAATGGGACCTTATGGCAAGTGATATCTAGTTTGAAAGGCATTGACATTGGTTACATAGCCATATTAATTTTGTTTGGGTTTAAACTAATTTTGACGGATAAATTAAATAAATACCAAAATTATTATTTCACATTTAAATATTGAAGATTTCTCAGTCCGCCTCTGGTTGGTTGTAAAAAAAATTGACGTTTTCAATTTAATAGTATTTGTTGCTTTGCAAAGTTTTTCTAAATAGCTTAAATATTTAATTTTATTATTGTTTAACGAGACGTTTAAGAGTTTACATAGGCAAAATGGTACGTACTCAAGCCGACAAAGTAGCAGCTATCTTAATAAATTGTGAATCTAGAAGGAATCTCCATGAAGCGGAACGTTTATTTAATGAGAGATACCCAGATCGCCCTATCTCGAGAACTTATTTGAGGGAGCTTCTTCACAAGTTTAAAGCAACAGGTAGTGTTCAAGATGCCAAACGATCTGGTCGACCAACATTTAGTGATGATAAAAAATTGATATAGTTGCTGAAATGGTAGTAAACCCTTTCCTCTTCAACTAAAGTTGCGTCTATCTGTGAAGTGAGTAAAAGTACAGTACAGAGAGTGTTGGCTAAAAATAAATTTCATCCATACAAGTTAAAAATGGTGCACCACCTTTCGGATGACGACCCCGACAGAAGACTCGAATTCTGTGAATGTATGACAAATAAAATTAGTCAAAACCCACATTACACAAAAACAATTTGTTTTAGTGACGAAAGTACTTTTTGCCTCAATGGAAATGTGAATACACAAAATGTAAGGTATTGGAGTGACACAAATCCTCACACCTTTCGTGTACAACATACGCAATTTCCAGAAAAAGTCAATGTTTGGGCAGGTATTTTGGGAAACCACATAGTTGGTCCTGTTTTCCTAAATTCAAATTTAAGCGGTGAAGTGTATCTGGAGATGTTACAAAATGCAATCGAACCGTTAATTCTTGAAATTCTGGAATTCGGCCATCTGGAAATAACATGGTACTCCTGCACATTATGATGCAGTAAGACGTCACCTGGATGAAGAATATCGAGGTAGATGGATCGGCCAGCTAGGTCCTATAGAATGGCCACCTCGGTCACCAGATCTGACACCATTAGATTTTTTTATGGGGTACTTGAAATCCAAGGTTTATACTACGGCACCAGATAGCATTGGCGTTTTGAAAGAAAGAATTATTGAGGAATGCAATGCAATTTCAGCTGACACATTCGAACGAGTACGACGAGAGTTTACTAATAGGATGTATTACTATCAGGAAGTAGACGGAGCACATTTCGAACACTTGCTATAAGAATCCATTGTTGATATTTGATAAATTAAATTTAAAAAAATAATTTCAATAATTTTGGTATTTATTCAATTTATCCGCAAAACCAACTAAAATCAAACACGATCTATCATTATAAATCAGCATAACCGCACTATTAAGTACCACCTGTTCTGAACGCTTTGTTTGTTGTTTTACCACCAGGCTAGTTTGTGACGTCACGTGTACATGCCCTATACTTAATTGCAAAATACGTAATGCTAAAGGTACAGCGGAGCAACAAGCGGTACATTTAAATGCTTCTTAAAGTTAAGAGGAAGTTACGAAAGGCATGCTTAAATTCCAAACGGTGCAAACGGGCAACCTCAAAAATGTTACACAACTTACGTTACTCAATAAAACGTTTAATAAATTCCATAATTTTTATTTTTATAAAGTGAAATGATTTAAATAGTTTCATTTTTACGTATTAGTTCTCGGTGATATAGTAGAATGAAGTCTGTCTCCACAATCTACTCTACGTTCACATTCGTTATTTTCTATGGAAAAATAGGTCCCGGGGGCACAATCCAATTCATATGGAATTCCATCGGAGCACTCGTAAAATTTACCGCAATATATTTCATCGGGAAAGTACACCGGACGCTTTCCATCTTTTGGAGGGCAAGTCACTGGAATTAAAAACATAATTGTGTGAAAATGTTACATTGTAAGTAGTTGTATTTTTATAAATAACTACAAGATTATATTGCGTGTTAATATTTATCAAATTGAAAGTTTTTTTTTTCGGGCCGAGATGGGAAACTCATGTTCGAGTGGGTCCTTAACCAGTACCCAGACAGTGTTGGACTCATCCCCACGGGAATGCCTACCAAGCAAACCCACTACTCTAGCTAGCATACTTCAAGACGGGAGGCGGTCCCACACACACTCTCCATCATCTTCTTCCTTCTATCACTCCTACCTCTCTCATGCCATAGCGAGTCCTTCTCTTACCCTAATCTACCTTCTCTACTACGCCACTTATCTCCATCCATTCCTCCTCGCCTCTCAACATAATCTCCACCGTATTTTCCCAATAGCGATTGTACCAATTTTCAAGAAAGGTGATGTGAAAGACTGCAATAACATTAATTAGCACCGCGATGAAAATGTTGGAGAAGATACTGGAGAAAAGAATCAGATTGACAATATAAAATACACTAGAGGAGTCACAGAGTGGATTTAGAAGTGGTAGAAGTACCCAATACCACATATTTACTATCAAACAGTTGACAGAAAGAGCGGTACAGGAAAAAAGTAATTATTCGTGGCTTTCCTGTATCTAGAAAAAGCCTTTGATAGAGTACCTAGAGAAAAAATGTGGAAAATATTAGCAGAAAGGGGATTGAATACAAAAATAATAAGAATAATACAGAACATCTATGAGAAAAATGAGAACGCAGTCATAAGAAATAACAATATGTCAGGAAATTTCACTACAAATATGGGACTAAGACAGGGAGGGAGCCTGAGCCCTTTGTTATTTATTATTTACATGGATGAGATCATAAAGAAATGCACAAAACTAAGTAAAAAAGTATGTGTGGGACATTTACAACTGTGCAGGGTATACATCAGTGAAGGAGCATTTGCAGACGATGTCATATTAATAGCAAAAAATGAAAGAAAGCTACAAGAAAACATAAATGTGTGGAATGCAGCAATGATGGACATGGGGATGAAAATAAACAAAAACAAGACAAAAGTAATGGTCATTGGAGACGACAAAGAGGAAATAAATGTAAGAATAGATACAGACAAAATAGAACGAGTTGAACATTTTCAGTTTCTTGGAACATTAGTAGACGAAAACGGAACACAGGAAGCAGATATTAATAATAGAATAGTTAAAACTAACAAACTATACTATGACATAAATACAAAATTTATCAACAAAAAAGAAAAATCTAAAGATACGAAATTAAAAGTATTCAAAACAATATATCGACCAATACTTACATATGGATGTGAAACATGGGTGTTAACAGGACAACAAAAAAGTAAAATACAGGCGACAGAGATGAAATATTTGAGAAGAGTAAGAGGTGTAACAAAAGAGGATAGATTGAAAAAACAATCAACCTTAGAATTTGTAGAAGAAAGACAACTACAATGGTGGGGACATTTACAACGTATGGATGAACGAAGACCAGTAAAGAGAATATGGAATGCAAAAATTGAAAAAAATAAAAAAAGGGGCAGGCCAAGAAAAACTTGGGATAAGGTAATAGCTGGATTACTGGATAAAAGAGGATGAAGCTGGATAGAAGCGAAGAACTTAGCTCAAAATAGGAAAGAGTGGAAAAAGTTCGTGACGGAAGAATAGCTGTAACACACCCTACACCACTAAGTGGTAGAAGGGCTTTAAGATTATATATATATATATATTTTCCCAACACACCGCCTCTCTCAGTTTATTTTACAACTGCTTCAAAACTTCTTGGTTCTTCCAACATCTAAACACATGTCCCACATCATCCTCCACTTCAAATATCTCGCACACTTCAGTTTCTGTGAAGGTAACCTACTCTCGACCCATGTCCAGTGAGCACCTACGTCAAAGAATAGTTCACCTCCCCAAATTTCCGGTCCACCCAATCTCTACTGCTCCCAATTGCTCCTTTTAGCACGCCCTCATACTCATCCCACCTTCTCTCCATTTCCTCATCCATCCATTCCTGTACATTCTCTCTGGTCGCACCTTCCGGCGTTTCTGTCTGGCTCTATCCATCAAGTCCAATGGATAGGACCTTGACAGCACCGCTGCTGCTAGTCCACCCACTGTCCTGTACGCCTGCACCACCCTCAGGAGTATCCCTCTCTGCAGCCCAATTGCCTCGATGGATTGCACCGTCAGAAACAGGCTTTACAGAACCCACGCTACATTCTACACGCAATGAAATGAAACATCAGCACCCAATACTGGAGGCTGTTTTTAATAAGGGAAAAGGGGTCGCCTTTGTGTTATTGGGTTAAAGCAGAGTGGTTTAGGTGTGTTTTGGAAACAGGGAAGTTAATTCAATAAACAGATAGACTTAAATTTAAAAAGATTGAATACATTAATTTGAATTTATTTATCTTTGCTTTGCTATTAGTTACTTTAAAGACTAGGCAGCTTTACATTATATTTAATCAAATTTAAAAACATATAAAAGTATAAAATTACCTTCGCAGTATGCCAAAACTACGAAACAGCATGCGATGAGAAATAATTTAATCATTATTATCGATCCACTGCACAATAATCAAATCAATGTCATAATATAGACGTTATAAATAGTTCTTATAGATGTTATCAGTTTTATAATCTCCTTGCCTATTATTGAAAGTATTGATATATAATTCAATAATGTTTAACAATGATCCCTAACCGAGATTACCGATGATCGTCATAGTGTTGAATAGCAAATGAACGATTTATTGGAAAATTCAATAAGTACTTTAAAAATAACAACTTGGAAAAGATGAATAAGCTTAAATACTAGAAATGTTAAAGAAATAGTTTTTCTCTGAAACTGATGAATTTCATTTAGGAAAAACCTCGCAGGGGTCCCCGTCAAAAAATCTGCAGGATTCAACTTAGATTACTGTTCCTCTTCTATCCAATACTCTCCTAGGTGTTGTGCCTTACGATTCTAAATTGTTGTGCAATTCGCAAGTATGTGGATGGAGGCTTCTTTTTTCATGGCACAGAATCTAAATTCTTCTTCCTCCACTATTTTGAGCTTTTTCAGGTGCCCGTTCAAGTTACAATGAGGATTCCTGTTAAAACTCTTAGTGTAGTTTTACTTTGACATTTGATGTCAACGAGCTGTAGTCTATCTTTGATTGTCTAAGCACTACTAGATCTTTCAAATGGTCATATCTTCTCTTTTTTTCGGCAAAAGGGTTCCGGCCCCTAAAAGGGTGTTCAATACCGCTCTTTGCTAGTCCATCTGCTATTTCATTTCCTTCTATTCCAGTGTGAATCTACAGTAAAGTGGCTATATTGTTCTCGCCTAGTTCATTGAGTTTGTCTAGGCATTCCCACACCATTTTGGAACTGAATTGGGCGGAGTAGAATTGAATGAGACCTCTGGCGGAAAAAATTGAGAGGGATTGAAACTGATATATCCCAATCATACCCTCTTATCAGAAATTAAGGAAGATTTACAGAATCTGGTACTGAGAAACAATGAAATAAAATTTATCTGGGTTCCATCGCATGCAGGAATCGAAGGCAATGAGAAAGTGGACCAAATAGTCAAAAATTCAATTACAAATCCCACAATTAATACTACTTCCTTAATTCCTCTAACAGACATTAAAATCACCATCAAGGACCATATTTATAACACCTGGCAGCAATTGTGGAACGTGAATGACGCAAAGCTTAAAGAAATCAAACCTCGAGTGAGATCTAAGCTACCTCTTCCACGGAGAAGAAAAAACCAAATCATTATTAACCGTCTCCGTATTGGTCATACAGCATTGACGCATATACACCTCATCACAAAAGAAGAACCACCAAGATGTAATTGTAACATAAAACTTTCCTCTAGCCATATCCTAACAAGCTGTTCACATTACCATCAAGCCAGAACGATAGCACAATTACCAGAACAAATTGAAGATTCCCTAGTTTTAAAAATGGACAATGTGTTAAACTTCCTAAAGAACACTGACTTATTTAACAAAATTTAAAATTTATGTTGGTATTTAATATTTTTGTATAATATTACACTCCCGCTAATAAACCTAGCGGTTGATGCTGTAAATAAATGAAAAGAAAAAAAAAGAAAATAAGTCGGTATTATAGATTTAAAATATTACTCAATACAAACGTAACCTTCCCTGTAACTTTTGTAGATATGACTTTATCAAAAATAAAATAAAAACACGAAATCAGACCCAAAACTAAACAGTTAATTGATTGCTAATCTCAAATTTCTCCCAATAAATACGGCGTTATCCCGTATTAAAAGTTAAATGCAAATTAAGATAATTATTCCTTAGAAAGTACCAAACATTTTAAACTGGCAACGCTGCTTCTATATCAGATTGGTAGCTGGAACTGAAAACACGCTCAACGCTAACTGCGAACAATTATTGATTTATCGAAAAATTACATCAGACCTTTTGATAAACTTTCTCCAAGGCCTCCTGGCCTCGTTTACTAAATGAATGATTTTCTATTAGTAAATGATTTTGGAATAGGCAACTAAACCTATATCATAATGAGAAGTAGCCGATCACCTATAGCACCAAAAATTATATCAATTATTTATATAATTACTTTTGAAGGTTTCTAAGATAAAATGCGTATATGCTGTTTTATATTGCATTGTATTTTCTAAATATCATTAATTAGTAGATAATATGCTACTGATTGCGTTGCTATGTTTGTATCAATACTGAAATAGGAATGACATTGTAACAGTATCTATAATGGACTTAAATTTGAATTTTTCATTTAAAAGTCATTGATGTCGTTGATTAGATACATTTCGGTATAAAAAACAATAGAATGATTCCTAGTATCAAATTAATAATGTCAGATTCTGGAAAGGGTGATGGAACTGCAAACATTTAACAATTAACTCGATCTAAACAATCCTGTTAATCACTCTAACACACACACACACGCAGACACACATGTACACACGCAAACACGCACACACACATTCATCATTCATCATTACACATCCTGCATAGAGGTGTGTCCACTAGCCCCATAGTATGGAGGTGTTTCCTTAGTTGACAGTGGCCAGTCAGAAATCCTACTGCTAAACGTAGGTTTCTCCTGGTCATAGCCAAATATTTCTTCGACACCAGCTTTCCAGAGTCGCCCAGGGTGATCCTGGCAAGACTGCATCCTTTGGTTCCATTCCATCTCTTAAGGGATTTAGCATGGGTGTAACGTTTGGCTAGTTCCGCAATTGTCGAAGTCGTCAGGCCGTAGGTGTCACTGGGTCCTAAAATTTTTCGTCCAGCCGCTTCCCTGGCTAAAGAATTGGCAATCCGATTACCTTTACTCCTTTCGTGCCCTTTAACCCACCTCAGGATAATATTGTTATCTGCCGAGGCGTTAGCTAAATCTCGGTGACACTCTAGTACTAGTCTCGATATAACACGTTGTCTGTTCAAGGCTAATAGAGCTTGTCTGCTATCAGTGCAAATTGTTATGCTTTTGCCAGAAGTTCATTTTCTGGTTAGTTCTTTTGTGGCAATTGAGATACCAGCCAGTTCTGTTTGAACCACGCTGGTATTTTTTCTTATACCCCACTTAGTGCTCTGGAGTAAACTACACATCCCGAGCCTTATTCTTCTCCTGATCCTCAGGGATCCATTTTGGGATCACCAATGTTTTCTATTTATACAGGGTGTTTCAAAAAAAGGTAACACCGTCTCTAGGATAGGT
>CAJUYH010000870.1:0-22933 GCA_910591685.1 Galerucella tenella | reverse complement strand
GTACAGTCTGGAAGTGGTTTGTAAACGGAATCGGGACCATCAACGGCAGGACAAACTGAAAATATGAATGATTTCTCAGTACAACTCCTTTAATTAGACCTCATTAAATTACCAATATTATTTTGGACACAAATGTCATCTCCACTTGCAGCTGTATTAGTACTACTTTGAGAAGTAGTTTCTTCGGTAGGGTTTCGTGTTGTTTCACTAGAAGCTGCTACACCTCCTGTACAGCCTGCATCTTCAGGCCAGTCACAAACGTTAAGGGTTGGGTTAAACTCTAAGCCAAACGGACAGGTATGTAAGTAAGGTACTCCATTTGAACACTGACAGAATTTTGTACAGTCTGGGAGTGGGCTATAGACAGAATTGGGTCCATCGACAGCAGGACAAACTAAAAAGTGAAGATGGTTTTATTATACAAAGTTACAGCACTTTGTATGTACAGTTTAGAGTGTTTGTAATAAACAATATATTTCTATTGTTATCATGTAGTCACTATCTAGAAAGTATGTTCTCCTCTCAGCTATTTCTAGCAAATCAATTTCGTACGTATAGCGAAATCCTCTTGATTATGCGTACACGCGATTTGCTTATCCATTCTCTTTCAGCTTCAAAATTAATTTCTTTTGTATGAATGACGAATTATTGTATTGAGCAGAATGAATCGTTGATAAGGTGAAGTTGGACAATTTTTTATTTGATAGCTTACGTATGAATCATGTTTTTATAATTAACTGCAATAATTGCAAACATATTAATTTTGAAAACTGATCAGAAAACAACAAAGATTAAATAAAGGTGCGGTAGTGGAAACAATTTCTTTTGTAATTCTGTTCAACGATAAAAACTTTAACTGAAATTATTATCACCGATTAATACTACTCATGAAGTACTTATTTTTGATAAGAATTGTTATAGTAATAAATTTTCCTCCGTACTTTCGTGACTACTACATTTATATAAAGAAAATGTAGACAAATGAACAAAACAATTTATGAATAACTTACAGTATAAACTTGTCAATTTTTTTATTTTAATTTATTATTTTTCTCGAGAAATAAAATCTCTCACGTAGGGAATGATAATGTCAGCACCAGTTTTTTTAAATGAAATACCCCCCTTTTTAAATTTGCGATTTTCCCTTCCAAAAGTGTATCAAGTTGATTTGAATTGGTACAGAGTGGACAAAAACGTAAAAGTTGCTTCGAGCGATTTGCGTCCGGCTTCGAGCCAAAATGCTTCATTTTCTGTACTATGGTAAAGTTTGTCCAAAATATATTGCTATTGTTTCCTCTTACTACTACTTACTATCTGAGGAAAGTCTCATAGACTAGTTGCTTCTTTAGTCCTATTTCCATGAAGAATTGTAGGATATCTGCAGGCTTCAACTTAGATTACTGTTCCTCTTCTATACAATACTCTCCTAGGATTCTGAATTTCTGTTCGCAAGTATGTGGATGGAAATTTCTTCTTTCTTTTTCAGGTTCCCGTTCAGGCGACAATGTCGTATAAGACTTAGACTTATGCATACATTTGATCTCAACAGGTTGCAGTCACCCAGAAGAATCTTTCATTGTCTAAGCCCTACTAGATCTTTCCAATGGTCAGATCTTCTCTTTTCTCCGTTGATGAAATAATAATAAACATAAGAGACAGTAAATCTGAGATTTCAAGCACGTACTCTGAAACCAACGAACATTAACAAAACAAGAAGGGTCACTCTCCGTCGGAGCTTTCATGTCCAGCTTACACAAGCGCGCCGACGATTTCGACAAATTCCTGGAGCCGTGCACGTGCTCGTGCTTATACGAGGTTGATGCAAACCGCTAGCGATTAAAACGAATAAACGTTCACTTACCAGGGTGATTTAAAAACATCTAGCAATAATTGTTATTGTAACCTATTCCGCTTAATGGGAATTAAAATAAAAAAGGGAATATCGTCAGGATATTTAATTGGTGAATCTAAACATAATGATAAAAAGAACTGGTAGCAAAAATGAAGGGAAAAGTGAAAGTTACATCAAAAAGTAATAATGTAGTAAGCTACAGATGAGACTAGTAGGTATAAAAATTAACAATAAAATGTTTGTAAATGCCAACTTAAATAGGTATTCTAATATAAAATGTATACAGGTCATTACAGGTTGTTTCAAATCCGAGGCCATCAAAGAGTACCAACTTACCTAACAATAAAATACGGGTACTGGGAAAAATAATTATCGCGATTCGAAAATTGTGAGATTCGATACACGTACCATTCAAAACCAAAGGCGTTTAACCAAGTGAGTTAAAATCTATGAATTTTGAAAGTCTTTCATATTGAACAGCCCGTTAACAACTCAATTAAAAAAATTGTTGTGAAATAAAATATACGTTTCATTGATTGTTTCGGAGAATATCTATTTTTTATATCCCGGTTCGCAAATTTAATTGTAAAATAAATCCGCAGCCTAATATATAGGTTTGAAAAATATTTATGAGGAAACTCTTTACAAGGATGTGTAAATAGTGAATTTTCATATAATTTTCTAAGGGTCGCTTCAACGTTCTCGTGACAACTAATTTTATTAAAAATTTCAACAAAGATTATCTCTAGTTGTTTAACATATTCTACAATATTACTAGGAGGTACATTCAGACCTCCATAGTTTTTAGAAGTCGAATATGCTTTATGCTCTAAAAATACAGCCACTTCTTTTGGTAATGTCTTTTAATCATTATACTTTGTGCAAGAACTACAAGAGTGTTGCGGCAAACATTTCCTTAATAGATAGCCAGAAATGTAAACTATAGCATTGCCATCCGTACTTGAAAGATTTCTATAGTCGCATGTGAAAACTGTTAAAGAGCTATTATTTGTCAATATAGGTACATCGATATTTTTATATTCTTCTAGCATATCAGGAGTTACATTGAGCAAAACTGTATTAATATCTTTAATACAATTGACACCTTCAACCTCATTAAAATATTTTAAGAGAAAATATAATTTCTTAAATGCCCTACAAAATTGAATTGGGGTTGGATTTCTCGAGTTTCCGCAACAATTTCTTACCAGATCAAAAATTTTTCAATGCAATCCTGATTAAGGTTCCTTGTTAAAAGAAATGAATAATTCCTACATATTAAGGTTTCCCATAAAGACAGAGCAGAGGTAATAGTAATTTTCCAGCCATTTATAAAGTGCATAGTATTGTTTATACATTTTTCCACGTATGTTACCTTTCCATCATTCTGTTTGCAGAACCAAACACAAAACACTAAGTACGTAAATGTTTATTTTATTTCTAAAGGAAACTTCGCTCACTCAAAAAGACAACTGGTATATTTGTTTACATATCCCTACGACGGACAACCTGTTTATGCAAATTGCGCGTAGGAGACTTACGGTGCTCTATACACAGTATCATCCGATATTCGAGCGAGATAGGCATAACGAGGGGAGGAGCTTAGAGTGATCTTTCTTGTCTTGTTTCTTGTTAATGTTCGTTGCTGAAACTGAGTTTAGGTGATTGAGCCTCTTTAAAATTTTAATTAAATTTAACTACCTATCAGTTTGTCATTCTATGACTTCTTAATTCGATATCAAATAGAAGCTCTACACCACTACCAGTATCGAATAATGCCAACAGTTCCAGACATCCAAAGTGTGTACTCTTTTTTTTTGTACGCTGCCCGTCACAAACAAACTGACCACATGTGATACATTGTCAAATGATAAAATTAATTAATACTTACTTATTCCGTTCTGGACACAGATGTTATCATCTGAAAAAAATATATTATTATAGCTCAATCCTTTCAAGAGTAATGTAGACAATCCTCATGGCTTGTAGACCAGATTTTTCTATGACTTATTGATAAGATAATCCAAGCAATTATTGCTATTACATATTAGAGAACTAAAATTCCAAAAAAATATATTGGATGTCATTAGTTAAATAAATGAAAAAAATGTCCTTTATCTAGTTCCGCTATTAAATGTGACATAAGTCACTCCTTGACGTTAGGTAACGTCACATTTTTCATGACCTTCATATTATATCAGTTATGAAAAGTACTTATATAAAAACTTTCGTAACTGTTTCAGTTTCAACATAGAGATACCACATGAGTTTCAAAGGATAATTTTTTAATTAGGTACTGTCAAAACTGACAATTATTTCATTATTTAAACTGACAATTACCCCATTATTTTAATTCAATAGTATTTTAAGATTTATAAACATTGAAAACAACATTATTCAGGACACTCTTCTCCACCTTCCTCCCAGCGTGAAATATTGAAGAATTTAAAAAAAAAGTTTTAATTTTTTTTTCATAATTTGGGAAATTGATCGACTGGTAAACTTTTTTTATAATAATCTACATACTTCTAGGCACTTATTACTTGTATTTTTGGTCTAAAATGACCCATACCGACTTGCCTATTATACAATCATTTTTAAATACTACGAAATTTTAATGAAATAATAATTAAAAATAAAATACTCACCGACAAATTCACCATTACATAAATTTCCCAAAAATAAAACAAAAATAATCACTGCCAAAGTCATTTTATCAAAAAGAACAAAATCTACTTTGGTAAGAAAAAAATCATATTTTGAGCAATCTTTCGTTGGGCATATCTTTTTATATCTTCACTATAATAAAAAAAAATGTCGCCGTAGATAGGCATAAAAAGAGGATTAGGGACGTCACCATTGTCTTTAAATTTATGGTTCCCTTTAAAAATTATGCTGAATATTGAGATCATACACAACTTTTGGAAACATTCTTAAATTGATTGATATTTAATTCTCTTACTAATACGAAGCCCGTTCAGAAATATTATTATATATTTTCTGTAGGTGTACAGGGTGTTCCGTAGGTAATAAACTGAAATGGAAATGGAAGATCTCAAGATATTACGGCCGGATAAAAAGTGTAAAGCCCTTTTTATAATTCTTCTTGCAATGTATTGCAGCAACATTTTGACCTTGTAAGAACTTGCTTGCAACTATTGACAGAAAACCCTCAAGTTCCGGCGCATTTATTTTTGCAATACATTCGGAAACAGTAATATTTCTTAGTAGACAAATAAGAGACCTTTCAAACGATACACTGTATGTTGGAACGGAACTTTGTTAATTTAAATATGCTATGAACTTTTCGGATTGTATCATGTATCATTTTCCGGTTATTAATTTTTCTAGGAAACATTTACAGATGCAAATCTTTAAGTTATAAGTAAAGGTAATCACGGACATTTGTCCAAGTTTGTCCAAGTAATGCATTACATTTTTATTAACAATCTATTTGAAAAGTTTAATTTAAAAACTGTTCAATTTTACTGCCGGATCTTATATCTATCTATCGATTTCCCAAGTTAGAAAAAAAAATCAGGAAACTTTTTTTTTTCGAAATTTTTCAATATTTCTCGCTGGGAGGAAGTTAGAGAAAAATAAAAAATACCACTTTGTAGGGGGAGTAATTGGCAGCAAAAAAGGTTTCCTGCGTTTCTTTCGTCCGAGCAATGGTATGTCCGGAAAAAATTCGGTAACTAAGTATGTGTTCCACATCCGCGCGAGTCTATGTTCTGGGGCGCGGCGGAGTACATTATAAAATATTGTACGGTTATAATTTATTAATAAATAATTGTAATACGGCGTTTTGAAGAGGCTTTGAGATGGCATTTTTTTTGTCAGCACATAATCATTTTTGGCAAATTACTCAATATAATATAAATATTCTATTCTAATAAAAAACCAAGTATCTCAATAAAAAATATATTATAATAATAAGGTGGCATTGAAACAATTTTTCGAAGGATGGAAACTGTTATTTAGGAGGTCTGCTCCATAGAAAAAATTTACGGATAACTAATTTTTCCTAATTACGAAATACGGCACTTTTCATTATTTTGTAAATTTTACGAATCTTGAATTTACAAGAAAATATATATATATTAAATACTGTAACTTTGATAAAACTGGAGTAATTTTAATGGGATTTGCAAAGAAATGTTGGGGAAACTTCTAAGATCAAGAATATATTATTACAAAATTAATTGATTCACATACATTTTTGGATCCAATGATTTTTTGTATTATAAGCGAAAATAGCAATTTTTATAGATTCGGGTAGGAATCTTGTTAATTTTTTCGAAATAAAATTTAATGCTCATGTAATATACCGATTAATATTCAACGAAAAAAATGTATACAGTGCTATTCAAAAGTCCCCTCCCCCCCTCGTATCTTTGGAACGGCTACACTTACATTAATAAAATTTGGAGGGTGGAAATAAAGTGTTGTAAACTTCTCTACGAATGGTAACAGGAGACGTAATAGTAATAGATGACGTCACAGTGCCCCTCTGGCCAATAATTTTAAATAGGACCTTGTGGCAAGTGATATCTCGTTTAAAAGGCATTGACATTGGCTACATAGCCATATTAATTTTGTTAATGTAAGTGTAGCCGTTCAAAAGATACGAGAGGGGAGGGGACTTTTGAATAGCACTGTATAGTGAAAATGTATATAGTGAAAATGTATAAAAGATCCGAAAAAGATGATTAATATATAATTTTAACATATATTATAATATTTTTCATACCTTTCTCCAATGAAAATATGTAAAAATTAATTTATCACCTTTTATTTATTATTTGCAACCTTAACTCTCACCAAAGATTGAAACAAAATTCTGATTGAATATTTATATTTTTTCCGCCGTGCAGCAGAGTCGAAAGTCGAAAGATCGAAAAGAGCTTGAGGAAGAGAACGCATCACCACTCCCGTAGAGCGAATGAACTAATCTGGTACACAGATCAAAGAATGAGCTCGGCACCGGAGCGGGCATATACAGCAAGTCGAGCAAATATGAAGGAATCGTATCGCTAGGAAAATACGCCTCGGTATTTCAAGCAGAGGTCCATGCAATACTTGCATGTGCAAGGGCAAATAACATGAGAGCCTTCAATAACATGAAGATCAGGATCTACAGTGACAGTCAAGCTGCCCTTAAAGCACTCCAGATAGGGTGACATATCGGCTAGTATGGGAATGCGGCGAAGAACTTAGAAGACTGGCGACTCGGAACAGTGTAACACTGGAGTGGGTCCCAGGTCACAAAGGAATCGCTGGCAATGAAAAAGTAGACGAACTCGCAAGGGCAGGATCGTCAATTCCGGTGAACGGACCCGAACCAGCTATGGGCATCCCCAGATGCTTAACTAGGTAATGGTTAAAAGGGTGGTTGAAAGAACAACACAATAATCACTGGAAGAATACGCCTGGCAAATACATGGAATAAATTCATAAAAGAACTATCAGAAAAAGTAGCGAAAGAACTGCTCTCAATGAGCAGGAACAAACAACGCACCATAACGGGGACACTTTCCCACAAAGGAGCACCTAAACAAAATAGGGCTGTATAACGGAGACCTTACATGCAGAAGATGCAAAAAGGATACCGAAGCAGCTATGCATATAGTATGCAACTGTGAGTCGCTGGACCACAGGAGGCAGAAACTGTATGGCAGAACCCAAATGACTCCAGAAGACTTCTACAACCAACCAGCAAAGAACCTGTATGAGCTAATACAGGGAACGGATTGGCTGAATAGGTTGTAGTCAGAACACTAGGAGTATCCACAATAAGCCCAGGAGGCTGAGGTGATGCTGGCGAAGGGACGGCTCTTAAAAAAAACAATAAATAAGGTGGGAACTGCGCTTACATCTTTTCACAAATACGCTTATTATTAATCTCCAAAGAGGTTTTATTTTATTAAATTACACCCGACGAAACCGAATTGATCTTTGATCTTTGGAGGCGAATTAAAGTAGATCTTATCTATAAAGCATCGACCATATATCATTGTTTATACCTACTATTTAATTATTGATAATTTATTTGACAATTTTATTCAAATTTCATATAGTTAATCTACCAAACGTTAAATGGGAAGAAAATATTGATTGTATTCACGGAACACGGCGCTATCTATGATTTACAACTTGTCAAATCACGTCCCTACTCCTCCTGTTTAATGCGTATGGTACATGTTCAAGGTCAATGTTTTACGCAGTTCAATTGAAAAAATTATAAGAGAAATACATATTTTTACTAGTTAATTATAGGTGTGGATAATTAACAGGTAACATAATACGGATAAATAGGACCTATATTGAAGGTTATTTATATATAAATGTCACAATATAACAAATAAAATATCACCGCGACCGGGACTCGAACTCCACGCCTACAAATCCACATTTCCCCAGCCAGACGTCTATTACTCTTTGTCATAAAGACATGAAATATAAACAATCATTTATGAGCAGATAATAAAAAGTCGTGGACAAAATATAATATCCTACTAAATATAATGGCTGCGGCTAGTGACATCGTGGGTAATAGCCAGCGTTATTGAGCTGTAATATACACAAAGTCATTCATTAATAACAACCAAACATACAATAATATTAACAAAAAAAAAGGCGTAGCACTAGAATACTTCTAGCTTTTAAGTTACCTATCGTTTTTATTATATGATTCTATACAAAACTATAATAATTATTTTTTTATTGGTGAACCATTTTACCCATTTAAAGCACGCCTCAGCGTGTTTAAATCGAACTTTACAACACGTGCGTGTTTTAAAGTTACCGTGGCAACATCAACAGCTCGAGAAACGAAGTCTGAATCTATGGTCTAAATTATGTCTAAATGACAATTTTTTTATTATTGATCTGACAGGAGTAGCTTGTAACGTCAAAACTTTTAATCGAACAATATTTAACAATGTCAAATTTATAAATTAAAATGGAAACTGCCGTTGGTATTGTTTGAAATATTAATATTTCGATTTTTCAAAAATGCTATTTAAATGAATACTATTGACATTCACAGAACTCAATAAGGTTGAACTTCCATCAAAATACAAATTAGTTTATGTTTTTCTAATTTCCATGACAACGCAAGGTATACATATATCATACATCAAGAGTTCAACCATTTGACATTTAGTTCTTATTTCCATCGTTTCCATCTATGATTTCCATTTCTTGTTGTTGTAGTAGTTATACACCAGTATTTATAATTTCAAAGTGCACCAATAAAAAAATAGCGTAAAGTATTCGTTGATAACTGGTCTTTAAAACTCTTGCTCTATTTCGAGCACTCCGGCTTCGCCGTCGTGTTTGAAAAATCGCACGTGTTTTAAAGACCTTATACTTTAATATACTATTTCGGTACCTAATTGAAATGTCAATTTAAGTGTATAGTTGCTTACTACACTAAATTCGAATATTTAGATAAAAATAAATATCAACCTGTAAAGTGTAGTTGCAAAACAAAAGATTTCCTAGAAATAGTATCATTTTTATTCCATAAAAATATTCCAATAAATATGTTTACCAGTACCAGGTAAGTATATCATTATAAACTTTATATTTAATATTCTATAAATTAAATGTTCTAATCGTACCTGTCAGTTAATCAAAAAACCTATTTATGACTAGGTAATCTTTAAGGTATTACATGATCAGATAAAACTAGTAATTGTATACTTCTTTGAAATTAGAGGTTTTCTACAATCAAATTTACATTTTTAAGCGAAAATAAAGAGGATGGAAATCATACATCTCACCCAAAAAACGTCTCATTCTGGCATAAATGGAAACGAGGAAGTCGATCAATTAGCTGTAGACACAACATCTAATGAAGAAGCACCTTGCATCCAAAAAATACTTTACACAATCAAAAAAGGTAGAACGTGTCGCGGGACACACGGTAGGAACTTTAGTTACTTTTAAGCAAAAATTATGTAATACATCTGACGTTATAGATAAACAATTTACATATTCTTTGGTGGTTGAGTAGTAAGCACACCAGACTCTCATGCGGTAAACCCGGGTTCGATTCCCCGCGAGGAAGTTTTTTTTTATTGTTAATTTTATTTTTAAATAATTATTCTGCTTGTTATTAATAACGACAACAGGTAGACGTTTGAAATATTTAGCAGAATATTCATTATTATAGATAATGGTACGGTACCCTTCATGAGGGAGTCCGACTGGCAACATCTACTTATAACAGCATCGTATAGGTATTTAAAAAATGAAACCGTAGCATTATACAAATTGGACATTCAAGAACTGTACGTTTACCACAAAATTAGTGGAAACATAAAATTGAATTGTAAAATTTTTAATTTGAAGTTAGGTATATTACAGTTTATAGAAATTTTTATTTTCTAGATTTTTTCTTAAGTGGGTCGTAGAAAAAATATGCTGCTCGACTCGTGTGGATTGTCCATATCGCACTCGAACGATTGAACACTCTGCCTACGGCATCGTGCTCAAACTTCGTCCTCGTGCGATATGGCCATCATATCCACACTAGTTGCACAAACTACAATTTCTTTCAAAATATGCCCTTTTACATTTAAAAACAACCTGCCAAATGACAAATCAATTTATCCATCCAATTAAGAGTTATCGAATTAAAACATTCAAGCTTTCAAAATTTCAACACCCTGTATTTCGAAAAGTAAATGTGCTAGACCCCTTAATCGCGCAAAACAAATTATGGAAATAATAGTAAAAATTCATCCGAACAAATTCAAGTAGATCACTAGCACTGCCAGTACCAGCTTTGCATAGAATTTCAATATAGCATCGGTGGTTCAGTGGTTAGAATGCTCGCATTGCACGCGGGCGGCCCGGGTTCGAATCCGGGCAGGAGCATATTTATTATTATGAATCGCTGCTTCGTAAACGAGGCACATAACGAAGCAATGTAACATAACGTAGCGTAACGTAACGCGTAACGGTCAGATCTTTTGAGTCGCGACCCCTGGTCGCTCAAACATAACGTGGCATAAAGAACTAAAGTTCCAAAAACATAGATTCAATTCTTGGCAAGTAATATGGAATCATAGAGCATCCAAACTTAAGGAAGTTAAGCCACAAGTTGAGCTCTGTCTATCAATACCAGACAAACCAAGAGATCAAGTTGTCTTGAACCGCCTACGTATAGGCCACACACTTCTTACGCACCAGAACGTATGAACTGCCATACTTCTCTTACCGTGAAACACATCATCTTGAAGTGTCCTGAATTTTCCAGACATAAAAGACAGAATAATTTAAATGCGGTTTTCAAGGATGTGCTTACCAAGGACACAAGTAATTTGTTCGAATATCTCAGAGACATTAATTTATATTATAACAAAATTTAATTATCTACAAACCAAATATAACTCATACTTCTTGTGTAAGTCCTCCTGCTAATAATTCTCAGTAGTTGATGCGGGTATTTTTGTACTAAATAAAAAAAGGAGGTATTTCTTCTCCAATTACAAACATATTATAAACGAAATGTCAAATATGTAGCGAACACCTATATAAGACCGAAATAGTCATTAAAGCCAACATTTCTCTGACCCCACCGTACACCAAACACTATTTAGTTACTTGCGGAACATTCTTAAACTACAGCGCTGTGGTGGAGAAATCTTGACTCCGTTTCATGTAAGAAAAAGCCACGTGAAGTTTGTCAACTGTCTTGCGCAGAAACCTAAATTGGTCTCAAACCAGAGCTAGGCTAGTATGGGATTGGATCGAACAGCTGAAGACGTTAACCGAACGAAGCAACGTCAAGCTCACATGGGTACCACGTCACATAGGCATCAAGAGAAATAAAAGAGTTGAAAAACTTGCAAGCAGAGCGTCGGAGGACACATATCATGAACCAAGATAGATTCTTGGTATACCAAAAACCGTATTAAGAATATCTATAAAGATCTGGATCAGAGGACAGCATAAAAATAACTGGTTAATTATCCTTAAGTCAATGCATGGGACATAAAAGGACCATGGATGGAATGTACAGTGAAAATGCTAACACTCTGTAGCAATCAGCTGAGAATTATTACAGATTTCACGACTAGTATGCATTAGTGCAGTGTTATTAAAAAAAAGGCTGTAGATATAAAGGTTTTACAGTAGGCTATTTTACTCTGCTTTTCTTGCTTTAAAGTCTTGCTGTTTAGCAGAAAAATATATTTATTATTTTTGTTAGATTCCTATAATCTCTGATTATCCACCTGACTTATGCAGGGCTCGTTTCTTGGAAATTTTTTTGCGTTTATCTTAATGATGTTAATGTAAACATAGACTATGTGACTACTTTGTTTTGGTGATTTTATTGATATCACAAATATATTTAAGGTGTTTATCTCGGTTTTGTAGTTATTTACTTAATTACAAAAACAATTGTCATGTTTAAATAAAGTGTGTTACCTCACTACCGATCTGAAGAGTGAGTCGAGAGGGTACATGTCAAAGAAAGCTGCGGTATTGGAAAGAGCACAAATGGAAAAGTTTTCAATAAGGAATAAAGAATATTTGGCGATTAAGGTAATATCTCTTAACCTTTTAGACATTGTAGATAATAAACTTCAACATATTTCAGGCTGCAATAATATGCTTGCCTGGTACCTGTCGTTGTTGTTAAGTGACGAATTTGAAAATTAGTGATGTAGCAGACACGGGGTTTTCCTTATCCATCTAGGTTTTTGTCTCCGCTTTCTAAGCCATCCAGGTTTCTTCTGATCAATCCATGCTGGTTTTCGTCTTCGATTTCTGAGCCATCTAGGTTTTCTGAGCCATTAGGCATTCTGACCTATCTATCGTTTCCGTCTCGGCTTTCTGGGTCATCTAGCCTTTTGGAATACCTCTAGGGTATTTGTCACAGATTTCTGAGCTATATGGTTTTTTTCTGATCCCCCTAGGGTTTTCTGATCCATCTTGGTTTTCGTCTCCGTTTATATTAGCAGTTTATATTAGCATTAGCAGAATATTTAGCAGAATATTCATTATTATAGATAATGGTACGGTACCCTTCATGAGGGAGTCCGACTGGCAACATCTACTTATAACAGCATCGTATATTTAAGAAGGGAAACCGGTAGCATTATACAAATTGGACATTCAAGAACTGTACGTTTACCACAGAAAAATTAGTTGAAACATAAAATTGAATTGTAAAATTTTTAATTTGAAGTTATATTACAGTTTATAGAAATTTTTATGTTCTAGATTTTTTCTTAAGTGGGTCGTAGAAAAAATATGCTGTTCGACTCGTGTGGATTGTTCATATCCACACTAGTTGCATTCAAGTTTTCAAAATTTCAACACCCTGTATTTCGAAAAGTAAATGTGCTAGACCCCTTAATCCTCATATCATTTCTCCAATTTTACGAGAGGAATCTACATGCAAACGTTGTAATTACCCTTAACGTTCGAGATGCTTATACCATTTTTTGCGAGATCGTATTGAAATAAATTCCGAATAAAATAATTTAAATTTCTTCGAAATGAACGAAATGTCAAAAGTTTCATTTATACTTCTCGATCAGTTTAAAATATATTTTGCATTTTGGTGAAATTGTTTTTATGCTATTTATTACTTTTCGACGTCTGAAATGTAAATAATAGTAAAAATGTATCCGAACAAATTCAAGTAGATCACCAGCACTGCGAATACCAGCTTTGCATAGAATTTTAATGTAACATCGGCGGTTCAGTGGTAGAATGCTCGCCTGCAACGCGGGCGGCCCGGGTTCGATTCCCGGCCGAAGCATATGAATCGCTGCTTCGTAAACGAGAGAGAAACTCAGGAGAGAGCACACGCACGCAAGCAAGGCACATAACCAAGCAACGTAACATAACGTAATTTAACGGTCAGATCTCTTGCGCCGCGACCCCCGGTCGCTCAAACCTAACCTGACGTAAAGAACTAAAGTTCCAAAAAAATTCAAATTTATTATTTTGATCACTTCATAAAAATACCAAAAGTAGGTTAGGCTAAGTTAGGTTTGTGGTGAGTGGGTCTATAAGGCCTTCCACTGCGACTCGCAAGAGTCTATTGTGGCTCATACCTATTCAGATTTCACCAAACAGATTCAGCTTCTTAACAAAACCGATTAGTTTATTTGGTGAATGATATTTCAGGTCCGAGGGCGAGAGAGAGACCCTGCCAAACATCAGATATCTGATTCGAGCCGCGGCGGGGCAGGCATAAATTAAATGATCTGCTGTTTCATCAGTGGGATTACGAATGATCAACTCGAATCGAGTACGCCATTTTGAAACGATAATTATTGCATTTTTGATACATCACACGTATCGAGTCCGTTCGCATCGAATTTTCGTGATCGCGCTGCTGTTCTCACAAGCATCACAGACAGTCTTTGACAATCCGGATTCGGCGCAAAGAGCCTTAAGTGTTCTCGGGAGAACGTTTTATGGTCGTTTCGCCGAATCCGGATTGTCAAAGACTGTCTGCTGCTGTCTGTGATGCTTGTGAGAACAGACCTACAATATTCCAAGCAAATACGGCAAGTAGGATCTTCCGACAGTCCAAGTTTTAGCATATGACGATTCAGATGACAGTGGCCTGTTAGACAACGTAGGTCATGCCAGCTATAGTCTAACATTTGTTTGGAGACATTCTTCGAAGGATGTATAAAAGCCTTTGAATGAACCAATCCTGGTAAATTATGTCTAAAGCTCTTATTGCTGTCCAGGTATTTAGTGTTTGTTTGGCAAAAGTTATTGCGATGCAAATTGTAGGTTCTGGTCCGATAGAAACACGTGCGGCACCCTCCCTTGCCAGAGAGTCTGCATTCTCGTTTCCTTCCATGCCAGAATGGCCAGGGATCCAGACCAGCAATACTGGTATTTGTATTTTGTATGTGTATTTTACGTTGATTTATTTTGAATTTCATGATTATATAATTTGAATTTTACGATAATATATTTGGAATTTTATTATTACATAATTTGTATTCTACGATGATATATTTTGCGTTTTGTGATGAATTATCTTGTATTCTACGATAATATATTTTGAATTCTACGATGATATATTTTGAATTCTACGATGATATACTTTAAATTTGATGACATATTTTGAAATCTACTATGATCTGTTTTGTATTATACGATGTTTTATTTTTAACTCTTCGATGATATATTTTTTCTTCTGAGATGATATATTTTATATTCTACGAAGATATTTTTCGTATTCTGCGAAGATATATTTTGAATTCTACGATAATTTATTATGAATATAATTTGAATCTTACGATAATATATTCCGAATTTTATGATTACATAGTTTGTCGAGTATTTTGTCTTCTACGATGATATATTTTGTTTTATTTTTAATTAGATGTTTTGTATGATGAGTTATTTATTATTTAATTTCAAATTTTGGATTTTACGACGCAATTACTCAAGATATGGGTCAAGAGGTCTGACAGGCTTAACTAAACTTTAGTTACTTTGTTAGGATGGGAAACACATGGCCAAATTTAGATTAAGAAAGGGATTTTAGTTGTTCTTTGTTTTCCGTATTGAACGGCTGCTTGTCGTTCCTACCGAATTTTGTATTTAAATAATAGATTTTGATAATAAAATAACAGTTGATTGAAAATTATGGAGTATTCTTACCAGTCTACCAGTTTTATTGAGATATAGCTCTAGAATTCTAAATGATATAAAAAAATAAACAAAATTGAGAACAAAAAATAATTAAACATTAATAATAATAATATTGAAATGAAAAAATCACTTACGAGTTGAAAAATTTCGAGTAACGAATACAACACAATTTTGTGGCTAATAAATAAAATGTGAATTGAATGTATTTGAAAAAAATATAAATCATCATACGCATCCATTCATTCGGAATTTAGACAACTTTATCAAAAAACAAACAAAAATGCAATGTCAGCAGCGTATCATGATTTTATTTCTTAAAACACATTTAATTATCAGGTATGTATTTTATTCAATACACAATTTTATGTTTCTTGTTTGGGTATTCACAATCCAATACCAGTCAAGCCTTTGTGTGATATTTCACAACTTTCTAGCTCCAACTTGTAATGTCTTTGTCCATAACACCACTGATCCGTAAGCTACAGCCGTTGGATCATATGTTTCACACATCCTTCTGCAACTGCCGTGTGCAACGGTAACTTTTTGTGTGATCTTCTTAAGGTGAGTATTCTATGAAAGTTTATGATCAAAATTTTCTTTGTATCTTTGGCAAATGAAATTACCGTTACCTCAAGCATTATTAGTTTTAGGCAAGGTAAAGTTGATAATTTGTGTTTTCTGAGCATTTCTGTCTATCTTGTGAGCATCAATTTATCAACTATAATGTTGTTTGCATTCTTTCCGATACCATCACAGCAAAATTTTCGTTGGCTTTAATTGCAACGTCGTATGCAATACAAGACAAGAAAAGTCTGGTTTGAAAAGATCGTCTACTAAGGATGCCCATAGTAGAGGATAATATTTCATCTTGTGGACATGCTGCACCCTTCCTTGCCTTGATGGCACCCCAAAGTGGATATTATAGTCTCATTCTCTATCATCATTAGCATAATCTTTTGATTTGTGTGTGTTATTTTCTTTTCATCAGGCCTGGTTACTTGATATATTGTCTGCATTCTCACTTCCGTCAAGTTTGGTGGTTTCGAGGTTAAGTTTTTTTTTTTAGTGAACGCTATTAGGCAATCCAGATCACATGACTTAATATGGCCGCCCAGGGCAAACAATTTGGCCAGGTCGTCAGTTTTGTATTGTTTATTCAAGATTTTCTTCTTCGATTTTATTGGTGTGTTTTATATAGATGGCGAAAAGTCTATTCGAGCCATACGATTTACACAAGTATGACAAGGAAAATATGAGCAAAACTACTTGAAAGAGAGAGAAGAATAATTGTTCGCAGTCAGCGTTGAGCGTGTTTTCAGTTCCAGCTACCAATCTGATATGAAAGCAGCGTTGCCAGTTTGAAATGTTTGGTACTTTTTGAGGAATAATTATCTTATTTTGCATTTAACTTTTAATACGGGATAACGCCGTATTTATTGGGAGAAATTCGGGATTGGTAGAGGAAAGTCACCAAATATGGAATACCAATTTGTTTTTGGGATAAAAAAAACTTCATTTAAATTTAATCAGTTTAATGTTTTTACTACTCAGTCATACATTTATATGGAGTAATTAACAGCCTTTAATCAAATATATTAGTTATCAAATTAAAATCTAACACAAAAACAAAATCACAAATGAGTAATCAAATATGGAATAGGTATCCATATATGGAATATAAGCATAAATCAACATAACAATAACAAAAATGGACATTAATATCTTTGAGATCAATTAAATAAATATAATATATTGTGATAAATGAAAGAAGTTACATAATTACTTGCAAAAGTCACAGATCCAAGTATCAAACTCTGGACAAGCACAATCATAATGTGCCCAGAGCCCACACATCAAGCATTTAATTTAATATTCCATAATTAGACACCGACGACTGTCCATATTTGGATTTTTATACTAGTTCAAACTCTTCTAAATATTTTTTAAAGTCACAATATTATAATGACAAAGGATCACAAAATGGTGAAATAAACATAATACCGATATACTAAATAGTATAACACTTACGTAAACAAACATAACAGCTGGTAATACTCGTTTATTACTTACCTTTAAACTTTCTACACGACAACAAAACAAAACACGCCTGCGACACGTGAATCATTCGCGCAACTGACTCGATGGTGTGGGTGCGATAGTTAGTTGACCGAATGAAACAGAAGATGATCGAGTGTTGCGTTTCATACTTATAGTCTTAGAGAAATGAAGGCATTCCATATTAGGATACTATTCCATATTTGGTGACTTTCCTCTAATATTATTGACTTTTGGAAAAATAAGTGAGATCAAAACAGAGAAGAATGAAATAATATAGTTCAAGAAAATAAATGGACAAATTACAATCTGCAATTAATATAAAATCTATACACTGCTTTCGATTTTACAATTATTGGTATTTAACATTGTAACCGACAAAAATTGGGAATAACTTTTACAGATAAATACATTTGGCAATAGCTGACTGTGCACAATCTTCTTTCTCTCTCTCTCTCTTTCAAGTGTTTTTCTCATGTTTTCCTTGTCGCCCTTGTATAAGTCGCATGGCTCGAATAGACTTTTCGCAATCTGTATGTATACCCTGTGGTTTAACTTTGTGCTTCTTTGAAAGTTTTTATTGGATTTTAAATAGTTATTTGGTATTTTCACACAGTTCTTGCACCAAAAAGCAGATGTACGCTTCAAAAGTTTATATACCTACAAATATTTTGACTTTGACTTAGGGTGGAGAATGGGATCTACTATAAATCAATGGAGTGAGCAGTTTTTCTTGACAATGAAACATATTTATCTCTCTAGCTAATTCAAATAAAAAGATATATAGTAATGAAACTGAACTAACCAAGTTCGAAAGATTGACGTCACACGTTTGTGATCGATGTTTTGGCTAAGATGGCGGATTGTCATATTATGTGTATATATTTCCACTAAAAATAAATATAATCACAATAATTGTGATGTGAAAATACGTGATTGCTTTAGGACCTATGTAAGCTATACAATAATTATTTCAAGTAATTATTTTAGTTATTCATAGTGACTGTCTCTGCAACTAGAAGCAAAATAACAAATTAAAATTTATGGCCATAATCGCATTTTAATCGCTGGGGATTTTGTTTATAAATTTCATTTTCAAGATAAACAGATTAAGGTTTTTTTAAGGGGGACATTCCCTATTCCCTGTTTTATATAATAAATAAACAACAAATTTAAGACAATTCCATTCAAGATGATACCAGCAGTTTATGTGCTGTTTATTATCGTGTGTATTTTTCAAAGTGTAGATTTAAGATTAACAGGTAGGATTTAATAATTGTTCATTCCAATATTGCAAAATATATTTTTCAATCACTGATAATGATTTTTCAAATATTTTAAAAAGAAGAGATTTTACAAAAATCAAAGCCCCTCCCTTTTAATTACATTGAATACTGCAGTCTGGTAATAGGTATGTTGACTATTTTTGGGCAAATATTTTAAATTGTGCATTTGTACCCAATATAGCCGCAAATATTTGTTATAACTCTTCTTAACCATCCATAACTCACATGTCGTTTGAATCCAAAATACTATTGAATGAAACTTGTGATAATAGTTATTTACGTAACTAGTTATGAAAAGAGCGATATTGTTCAACAAGCGTAATGCAAATTATGCGAGTTGAACAATGTCACTCTCTTCATAACGTGTTTACGTACAACGTTTTATCTAATTCCGAGCTTTTATAATATTTAATAAAATCTTCAATTACAATGGTAATATTAAAGTGAATTCGAATGGTGTTAGAATTACTGTTACTATAAAATATTCACCCAGAAAATTGACTTACTTTAAATAACTGTGACCTTGATAATGTTGTTTTAAATGTTTATAAATCTTAAAATACTATTGAATTACAAGAATGGGGTAATTGACAGTTTAAATAATGAAATAATTGTCAGTTTTGACAGTACCTAATTAATGAATTATTCTATGAAGCTTAAACAGTTACGTAAAGTCTTTACATAACTACTTTTCATAACTGATGTATGAAGGTTATGAAAAATGTGACGTTACCCAACGTCAAGGAGTGATTTAAAGTGTCACATTCAAATTTTTTTTTCTTTTTTTCCATTTTTCATAATTTTGGTAAAAACTTGTTACATGACCGCTTTAACGTCATATTACGTCCCAAACATTGATAAGCTGCTTAAAAGACGCAATAAGCTACTTTTTTTAAAATGACTTCTGAGGTCTAGTGCTATGGTTTTCTTAAAAAACCATTGTCAAAACCAAGGAAAGGCTTGATAAATACTATAAAGACTCTACACCATCAATGTATACATGTCTTGTCATTCACATCGATTAGACATTGATGTGAAGCAGAAACCACCGCACAATATTCATGTTAGATGCGTATTATCCTTAGGGAGAGCTAGGCACATGCCTAGGAGCCTGAGGGTCCAAAGAAGCACTGAATGGCTGAATGAATATAAATGCAGATTTTTAATTGAGTAAGAGAATATTATGAAGATGAAATTTCACGTTTTCTAACAAAAACAATGTTACAAAAAAAGTTATTGAATAAAGATAAACGTCTAAGGCCCGTCGCACGCATTTGCTCTCACGTACATGAGCGTGTACGCGCAGGTCAACCGATGCGACACTTGTGGTCGAGCCACAGTTTTCGAGTGACAGTGAAGACCAGTGGAAGGTTTATTTTTATCGAGCCGCAAAACTCTTTGAAAATTTTATCGATAGAAGCTGTACGCAGCGAGAAATGACGTAAAACATCCCGATTACATGCGGATCAAATGTAAAGATCTAATCTCTTTAAATGTGAACTCTTCCAAGTTTTTTTTCTTGCACTTCTTGCCAGTGAAAGTCTATGTAAAAATGCGTTGTCAGCATCTGATTAGGAACTCACATCTATCGCCTCCATCGCAAATAGGCAAACTGTGATAGACAGGACTTCAGCGAAACTACGTGAGTAAATGCGGATCAGGCAAGTGTTCACTTTGCCAGTGCCACATTCACGCAGTTACGTGAACAAGTGCGAGTGCGAGCATGTGTGGCGGGCGTGAGGAAATCGCTTTTTTACTCTCAAAGCACAGTTTTTTGTGGACCTTGTCTATTATTCGGTGGTGGAACTAGCTTTTTAAAACATAACGTTGCTTTTAATGATTGGATTTTAATGATTGGAATATAAAAACACCCTGTAAATGCTTTTTTTAAAACTGGTTTATTAACTAAGACAACTTATCAAATCGGATACAAGTTCTAAACTGATTTGTTTACATGAGAATAGGGTATTTGACAATTTTTTTTAAACACCAAAACGCGCTGATTTTTTATGACGTCAGTGATCTTGTCGCTCCGCCTACCGCATCCCGAGCGACAAGATCACTGACCAGCCGAATCGGAACCATCGGCTCGACCTGCGGCCGCCCACCTGAGCTGGCCTATAAGAAACAAGCAAGCAGCGAGACCTCTTACGTCACAATAAACTCACATATTTTCCCGCGCTGAGTAAATATTTGAAAATTACCATTTTTGTTAAGTTAATAAAAAATCACTGGTTTAATTTATTTGTGTGAAATATTGATTTCTGGCATAATAGTACCTCAAAGTACCTGCTCCGACTCTTTTTTAATTTTTTCCGCTCATAGGAAAATACCCTATTAATTTAATGAAGAAATATGAAAAAGAACAACTCAGCAATTTATTATTATACAATTACAACTATAAATGATGACTATGCTAAATTAGGTTCTACACCTAGGACATAGGCGTAGGTGACATGTATGAATAATACTAAGACACCTAAGCTCTACAAATGATTTCAATAATAATAAATTTTTAGGTGGACTATGTGATGGAAAAGGATATGGTACTCTGCTTCCGTGTCCAACAGACTGTAATCGATACATCGTTTGTCTGGACAATACAGATGTACTAATGAACTGCTCTTCCCATTTGGTATTCAATCCCCAAATTGAGAATTGCGATTATAGTGAAAACGTGAAACCTCCAAATGACTACTGCAAACCTGATCAATATTATATCGACAGACATTTTTGCGATTGTAATAAATTTATTATTTGTAATTTTACCATAGCAGTAGAAGTTGATTGCGACGTACATTACTTACCCGACTATTGCGGAGTTTATTGTACCTAATTGATGATTAAAGTAATACATATTGTAACGTCTGTTTTTATTTTAAATCATTTACAGGATTTTAAGCACTAATTATTCAATTTATTTGCATCTGTATATATTATAACTACTAATTCGTTCACACTCGGTATAATAATCCTAATTTTTTTATACAGCTTGAATATCACAGTAATTATTCACAATATAACTCAATAGATTAGATTAGATTAGAATTGTCCTAGCAAATCTATTGTGGTCTTCCCCATATTTAGAGCTCAACATCTAGCTTTATTCTTTTTATTAGACTTAATAGCCTGGATACCCCCTCCTTTGCGTAGCTCTCTGCCCTCGGTTTTTCTTTTCCGAGTAAGTGAAACCGCACCCTTGCTAGGCCTTCGCACTCACAGAGTATGTGCTTCGCGGTTTCGTCTTCTTCCTGGCAGAACCTGCATAGGCTGTCATCTGCAAGGCCAATTGTGTAACTCTTCTGCACAGCATTGCACCGCCAGTACCTCTGCCTGAAAGACAGTAGAATGTTTCCCTAGGCTTAGAGAGATCGTGATCTTCTCTTGTACCCCATATATTCCGGCTCCTACTCTGGAGTCTGTTTTCGAGCCATCAGCGTACCAGTTGAGATTCGCTGTTATAGAAGACCCTGCTTCCCAGTCACATATTGGCTAATATCTCGGGAACCTTGAGGTTTGCAAGGTTCTACTCTACGCCATTCGATTCAGAATTGAATTTTCTATGAAAAGAGGAATTTTGAAAATTATGAGTCTTCGCGAATTAGTATAAGTTTCGGTGTGGACTTTTCAAAACCTGAAAATTCTAAAATCCATGTCTAAGGTTCTTCGATGTTGAAAATGCCTCAAAGCACCGACTAAAATATATATATATATATATATATATATATATATATATTTTGTTGGTTTCAAACTAACTTAAAATAAACTACACCGGATAAATTAATAGTTGCTTTATCTGCTTCCTCTAAGTAACACTTGTGCGTATCGATATATGGGTAATTTTTTATCTGTTATTTAAGAAATGGGAAATGATGGAAAAGGCGAAATAGTGGCCAGAAAACATAATACATCATTTAGTATGATTTTATTACTATCATTGTGCGGTACACTTTAATCTTGAATGGAGTTGAATCAGTTTTATATCAGAAAAATCTCATGTGGAAACAATAGCACAGCCAGCGTCTTCAGGCCAATCGCAAACATTGAGTACGGGATTGAAATGAAGACCTACTGGGCAATTATGTTC
>CAJUYH010000869.1:28291-56219 GCA_910591685.1 Galerucella tenella | reverse complement strand
GTATTCAACCCCAAGCTGACACACCATCATGTTAATGTGGATATATAGATATATACATATGTATATATATATATATACGTACCTTTCTTTCGTTTCCGTTTATTCGCTCGCTTTCAACTATTTCTCCTCGTTGCTATTTCTACTCACCATTTTTTTATGACATCTCCACACCATCGCAATATCTATATATAACTTTCACATGTTCCATATTCAGTTTTCGGGTTACTTTCTATATGACGTCTTGACGCCCATTTCAATGTGTTCACATTTTCCCCTCTCATGTTTGTCCTATTTTATTCTGAATTTGCTTTCCTCTTTTGTATATATGTAGCTATGATTTTTTAAGACTCGGGAGATCTCTGGATAATTCAAGCAAACGTGCAATATACATGGGAGTGCTGCTTGAAAATTGTTAAAATTAACAAATATTATTTTCTCATTTCATCATGAAATATATTTAGTTATGAACAGCTGAATAATTGTTGGCATTCCGAATATCGTTTTACAAATATTGTTGCATCAAATATGTTTGGTTATATTTGGTTTGGTTCTCTCTCTCTTACAATTGTCGATATTAAATAATATCACTCTTTATGTGTGATATATTTTCATTAATTATGGAATGTGTGTAGAGTGAATATTCAATTGATTTTATCTAGGTCACCGGCCACTATATATTGATTGGAAAACAATGTTGTTGAAATCGATAATGTTCATTCATTATAATACCTATATGCCTATATTCACATGAAATGTATTGAAATATATGTGTGTATATACTGTGCCTTCTTGAAACAGTTGAGCACACAGGTAACTCAGCCAATAAACGACGTATATTGGTTTGCATCGTGAACTGTATGAGATACGTTCGCCGATTGTTCAGGAAACGTCATCAAGCGGCAGCTATCGTTCTGCTTCCATGAACTTGAACAATATGCATAAACTAGAGTCGTCTGCATGAATATGTATATATATATATTACGGGTCGATGTTTCTCGATCCTTTGATCGATCACGTAATCGCTTAGTGTAGATTTAGATAATCAACTAATCACATCTGAATTCTCTTGGTGGAAGAGTTCAGTATTGAGTATTAAACCACGATGATCATCATACACACGATGTCTATGTGTTAACGTTAAATTATTATGTGTATGTTTGTTGCTACCCGAATTATACAATAGCTCAAGAGACATGATTTATATACGCTCTATTCAATTCCATTCAGTATGTTATTATCAAACATATCGTACACGTGATATTTTCACAATGCACTTAATGGTTTTGTAATTTTCATGAAATATCTCAACCAAATGCAATTTTCATTACAAAACATCACATGTGCTTATATTTATTTATTGGGAATATTTTGTACAGTATAATTACATCGTCAATTCATATGGTATATAAAAAAATTTATTAATCAATGCAATGAAATGAAAATTAATTGTATTGTAATGTATATTGGAAAGTCGTGGATGGGAAAATAAATGGGAATGAATTTGGAATTGTTCAACACATTCATACAATTATTTGTAATTTTGTGTGAACGAATTGCGAAACCTTTTTGAAATGTGCACTTCAAATTCTTTTTTTTTTGTGTAAATATTGTTCTTAGAGAAACGTGAAAGTAGAGGAAGGAATGAAAATTTTCACAGTAAATGTACGAATGTAACTGCAATAACTCTCCACAGAGCTGTGAATTTGTAGCCAGCGAATAACCTTCCCAATCTCTCGTCATCTTATTATTAGATTTTTTTTTCTATGTCGATCCATGTTATTGGTGTTGGTTATAGCACACATATCTATGTATATTTTCTCACGAGTTTTCCTCATTGAGTTGCGCGGGCGAAGCTTTAATTCTCTGGATATTGGCCAAGTTGCAACGCCAATGGCATGAAATATCTCTTGTGGTTACGGTTAGCATTCTGACAATCGATCTTATGATATTATAGTCGGCCTAGAAATTTATCATCTTCATTTTTATTTTATACATATATAAATATTTTCTGATCAATGGAAACTTTGCTAATACCCTGCGGTTGTCCATCTATTGAATCTTGAATGAATTTCGACAAATAAAAATAGATACTCTACGAAAATGCAATAATTTATGAAATTTATGGTATTCTCGTTGGGAAGTGTCAACTTTTTATCCATTGAAAGCATTAACGGTTTTATTTTTCATCAATATGATGAAAAATAAAACTGATGATACCGATGTTCATGAAGTTCCTGAATCCAAAGATAAACACGATTTTAGTAATACATAGTTGATGAAAAATTGGAAAAAATCATAGTGAATACTGTTTTTCATTGCGATATGCCACAAAGTGTCATCTACATTTCCGGAACCAGTAGACAAGCGACAAATGCACTAACAATATTTTTACTCCCAAGAGTTGTTTTCGCCTGCTCGTGGGTTGTGTGAAGTCGATCCTACAGTTTTACGACCGGAAATCCATGGGAACGTGCAGGGTAAATAAAGAAAATAACAAAAAAAAAAAAAGAGAAAAGAAATCTCGAAATAAAAGTCTATATATATATCGTAAAGTTTTTCCTCTGAGAATTTCATCTCTACGTCCAAAAATTAATATTCATCTAGCGTTTTTTTCGTTTCCTTTTCGTATAATTTCCTACTTAATTTTTGGGAACACAATATATACTTTTGTTTTCATCAGCCGACTTCACGAGTTAATCACAAAAGCTAAGCAACACCGAGGGTGATTAATCCAACGATGTACCATAGACTAATATTTATCAAAAGAAAATATTTGAACCTCCGTAAATATCATAATCAACCGTGTTAGCTGAGTTTTCTTGCAGTTTTTTCCAACTTCTACTTCAAATGCAATGAACAAAGCGGCGATACCAGACTTCGGAAGAGGTAGGGTAAGAGTAAATAAGTTAAAAAATACAACGATAAATAGAGACAAAGAAAATTATGAGAAATATAAACAAAAATAAAATACTCCACTTTTATATTTCTATAAAACTAATATTAAAAATATAATAAGTTGTTTAAATCCATCGAGATATATTTTGAATGCACTATCGCTGTTGGAACACGCGTTGAGTGGAAAAATCTCAAAGGAATAAATAAATTGATAGACGATAGTGTGCACGATAAAACTCTTCAAGATAAAGAACGATGGATGAAATCAGATTTGATATTGGCATCAACCATCTTCAATCTTCTTACAATTTTATCTTTTGTCTCTTGTCATCGGTTTGGATATCGTCTATGAGAAATGACGATGCAAGCGGAAACACACGAGTGCGCAGTGACCGTATATAGTAACAAGTGAATTGTCAGATTTTGTCTGATGGGTGGTGAAGTTTTCTGCTACAACAATATGAGAAGTGAAGAAATGGTCGAGTGCATTCGTGTAAAGATATATGAATATATCGGGAAACGCGACAGTATAATATATACATACAGACGAAAAAGCATGATCCTCTTGAGAAATCTCGACATAGTATATGTATTTATATATGTATAAAGAAGCGAGAGGAAGAGCATTACTATACACGTATCGTCGTATTCAAGTAATCTCACTTCGATATCCGGCTGACGTTTTGCCTCAACGAATCGGCTTCTCCTTATGATTTCCTACACGCTATTTCATACATATATGTTTCTGCCCCAAGGGATATTTCGAGCGTGGAAGGGGAGCAATTTTTCCTCCTTCATTTGCCTCTTTACATCATCGTGAATATTCATAATTCACCACTTTGCAGTCTACTGTCTACATATATCAGTGAAACTATTACGTTTATTTTCTAAATAACTGTTTTATTTTCATTATCAACATTATTATTATTTCTATTATCTTTTTTTGTCAAACATTAGTCGATCAATATTATTGCAGACGTTGTGATGAATTAAGAAAACACTCTCGTCTGTTTTATAGATCAGCTTTTGCAATGGATATGAATGCCACGAGGCCAAAAAGTCCATTTCAATTTAACACAAGACTTATTTATTCAGCTACTCTTGTTAAATAATACAAGGATACATATACAATTACGTATAAACGTTTTGCAACGAAATTTTTTGTCCAACAGAAATTGTTCATTATATATTTATGTATATTTTTCATAGTTTTAGAATATAAAAAAGGTATGTAAAAGTATTCTAGGTGAGAATATCCAGGTAAAAATTTTCCATTGACCTTACTTAAGATAATAGATAAGATAATATCATACAATATTCATTAAAAATAAATTTAGAGAATAAAAATAAAATATTATACATTTTACTAATAATATACCAACGATATAAAATTAATTTAATGTCGATCCATCCAATTCATTGATTTTTGTTTATATTTTCTACAGTGTTCCTACGATATTTTCATATACAGTGTTTCACGATTTATCATCGTGTTTGTCTTTGATCACACTCTCGACTTCATCCACAAAGGTCAACAGGTTCAGCCTTTTTCACGCACATTTCAAACTAACCATTCAAGGTTATTCAATATTGGATGTCAATAGTGACCTGCATAAATAAACTCAGTATAGCAATTTAATTCTCTTGAATTCATAGTAAATCTGAAATTTTATATTTCTCCAATAAATGAGAATACGATCGTGAGTGTAACGTTCACCGTTCTCTCAATATATATCTGTACAGTGAAAAAGGTCGTACGGTAGAAAAATAAAACGTATAAGACGGTAAGGAAGGTAGGAAGGAAAGGAGTGAAATGAAAAAATAAAAAATAGAATAAACGTTAAAAATAACGAATAAGACGCGACTGCCTTGAACCGTGAACATATACGAATGAAAGCAGTGGGAATATCCAAACTCTATTTCACCCTCTGCTTCGCTATATTCATTGTGCAGTAGCTTTTTATAACGAGAGACCAACTTTTTCTCGAGTTTTGTTCATGCGCCGCACCGCTATCCACTTTTCTCCAGCTCACTCTTTCCACACGTCTTCATGACCCAATTTCGTTTCAATTGGCCAAAACCTTTTCCTTTGCACTAACTATCCATGTACATATACATATAGATGTGCAGATACAACATTTGTTAATTTTTTTCCACTGAGTAAATAATTTTTTTTTTATTTGGAATCAAAATTTCATATTGAAAAATATTATTATCTATTGAAAGTTTAGTTTACATCAATATATCACAATTTCAAACCAATAATGAAAAAATATCATCATCCTACGCATACACTCATATATTAAAAAATTAATTACTCTCAAGTCTACAATACATAGTGCGGTTGCATTCACCAACTGTGTACACCAAAATACACATCTTAATCCTAAAGTCAATACGTCATGCACATGCCTTCACGTACATAAATCTCTATGGCAACTTCCATGCCGGATATATTCCATTGACATTACGCTTCTCCTACCATATCCCTTATATTCTCCGACATTCAATCCAATCCACGCACCGCCCAATTCACCAAACCCTACATATACATATATATATATATATATATCTAAAGACAAAGGTGCGGTGATGCTTCGCGTCATGCTGCAACTAATACCATTATGGTACAGCAGTTGCAGCCGTTACAACACGGGAATCGAGCGCGGTACCGAGCGGATTCAATCCTTTTATTCTCTTCACTAGTATCATACTCGGAGAAATTCAAAATGTCCTTGTTCTATACACACACACATACATACACACTTACACATGCTACTATATTTATTTCAATATACATATATATTCACGGACGTATCACACGAGCACGCATCCGGCTACGTTTGCGATCTAATTTGCGCGGCACATGCGGGCAGGCTTGCTTAATCGCTTATGAATGCATCTCGACGGCGAGCAAACACGTTTCATACCAACAACATAATGTATATATATATATATATATATATTTGTGTGTGGTGTGCTTATATATACTATACGTCTCTTTATATATAAATATATATGGGTGTATGCACGTATATCTATATATACATGTATAAAATATACATTGTGTACAGTAGAGTGTGTATATGTACATGTCGGTAGGCGTTATGCAGTAGCATACCGTACGTGCGTTTCGCTTCGCAGTACAAACGATAACGCGGACCTCGTGGAATCCGTGCGAGTAAAATGTGTTACTTCGTGCGGAAAACTCATCGGATTCCCGGGATGGCCGGCCATAACGTTTCGCTTCCGCGAACGACAATCATTATATATATATATATACATTTTTATTTATATATATATATATATATGTATATAGCCACACATGTGTGTGACCACATGTACACATTGTCATAGTCAGGACTGTATTCTCAAGCTTTCGTAATCGTAGTTGTGAATGTACAGTCATTGAACGATTTTGATAAATGAGAATGCCACATATTTCATTCACATTCAATAAATCAATTTTCAGTTTCAATTTTTCTTTTTATTTTATTAATATTATTATTGTTATCTATATTGTTGCTATTATTTGTTGTATTATTTAGCTATTTGTAGGTTAAATTTGCTCGGACTCACATAGATGCAAAATTGTCGGCCGCGTACAACAAAATATTCCCGTTTACGGAATATATATTTGCCTGGTACGCGCGTGGCTGACTACATACGGACCTATTCTACTCGTAACCCAGTATATACATGCATGTAGTGATATATATTACCTTACTCTTTTCCATTCTGTATTCACGGTTGGAATTAATGACTGGGATATATTCGATTAGTCGCGCATTGCATATACAGATTTCCAACTAATTAACCCGCTTGCTATGGTCCAGTTTGCTGATTTAAAGCGGCGTGTTTAATTCTCCCCGCAGATTTTAATGCCGGAAAGAAATTATACGTAATAATTTAGCGAGAATGTGTGTGCAGTGGAGAAGATAGTATATGTGTTTTTTTGTTTCGCAAGTAGAATACATGAAAGGATAATAATGAAATGTGTAGAAAATAGGGTTTTTTTCGTTTCTTTTCGTTTTTGTTTTTTTTGTTGTTGTTGTTGTTGAGAAAGAAGAATTTGTGAAAGGAAGAAAAGTGTTTTGGCGTGTACGAAGTGTTTGTCAGTACACAGAATGCTCAAGAAAAATTGAATGAACATTTTCTTTATACAGGCATTCAGCGGAAAACCATTCGTTAATGTCCACGACATGACAATGGACTGCAACAACATTAAGGACCCAATCGCTAGATGCTTTATAATACGTTGGATATGTATGTAATAAATAAATATTCTTCATTCTCCAACATGTTGCGGATGGCCTCAATGAATCGAGTTGATATACTACAATTAAAGAAAAAATTTTTTTTTTTTCATAAGTACCTAAACTTGCTTCATACTTATTATCATGATAATTAATTACTCAATTAAATTATTCATTTATTTATGTATTCATGTAAAACTACGTTATGAAGCATAAAGAAAGAATAACGATTGGATGGATAAAAAAGTGACACCAAAAGTGTCTGAAAGGGTGACTAAAATATCACAATTTTCGGGTTCAAAGTTCTCCAGGCATTACGATGGTTTGACCCTAGGTGTCGTTTACAATTTAATTATCAGCTTCAGGTGAATTTAATGCACAAAATATGAATTCTCCTATACATCAGTCAAAGTTACACTATAATAATTCACTTCTATATAAATTCATTAGTTTGAAAAATGCAAAGATACATAAATAAAAACTTTAATTGACTTGATTAAATTTATCAGGTACTGTTTTTTTTTCTATTGGGTATCGACCTTGTTAGTGTAATATATTCTTGTATTTTACTTATATGTAACGTGGCGTAAGGGAGCCCATCTCGTTATATAGGGGACATGGGAAAAATAAGGCATGTGACAGCCACTAAGATGAGTATGATGTGAAGCGACGAATGGATATATACATATATATCGATTGGTTATTCACCGCACAAATTGCACAGCATTATACATACACTGTACACATTTTGCAAATGACTCAATCCACATATTCATGGCAATATTTTATGCTACCTAAACTCTTGGGTCGTCATTGCCATGTAATTCGATCCGACATTGCCCAGAGATTATTGGCAGGATGAGGTTATAGATAGTGTAAAGAATTTCTGTGTACATATATATATAGGTATACGTATATACAATGTATATACGAACATTGAAAGAAAGTCGAGTCGACGACAACGACGTCGACATCGACGTACAGTGGTCTACTCGTATTGCGATGCTCGTTTCACCGTAGAAATAGAAAGAACCCGAGCGTGCAAACGCAAGCTTCGGATTCTTCCTTAAATCGGAAATCACGGATAAACGCCTGAGTGCATTTCTTCCACCCTTCAAATAGTATTTGCAACTATTTTTATACCCCGTTAGCAAAATTTACTTGGTAAAAACACATTTTATTTCTCTTGCATTCTTTACTTTCATGAGATAAAAATATACACATACATATATATTTGATAATACATATTTTTTGGTACCAAAACCATCACAATTTAAAAATTAGGAAATTTTGCAGACGAAGTATTTGAAGATTCCACTTCATAACAGTCTCATGAAAACATTAGAAGCCGAAATTGTTCCTGGTGCCTTCATTACAATGTGAGTGATGAAAAAAAAATCTACAGTTTTATACTGGTGTAAAATAAAAAATTTTCGAAATAAACAGTTGATATCGCACAAATGCATTCTTTCACTTTTGCCATTGTTCTGTCGTTGAATGAACTACAACTTTTGACTCTCATCCACATGAAAATACACACAAATCAGAATAGCTTTATGATGAAAACGAAAAAATGAAAATTTTCGAATTGAGACCGTCTTGTTCCAATTTGTCATTATAATATTGATCGTACATCGAACTGGACTATTGAATTTTTCGAATAAACATGGATAGATTTCTGTTTATTCACATAGGTAGTTGTATGTAAAGTTTAATTAATATTCATCATCCTCTCTGTTTATTTCGACATACAATGTTACAATAACAGCTGACGCGCTTCATCATTGAACAGAAATATATGTATATATATATATATATATATATATATATATGAGTGTATGAGCGTGTGCGTTTGGTTGGAAATTCACTTGACTCGTTTAGGCGGAAGTGACAACGGGAAATGGCGAGCGTGCGTAACGGAATCACCTATAGGATTTACCGAGAGCCGTTACAACAAACATAATTATATACCTTGTGTTTCGAATTTCATGTGGTGCACAGATGTCAGTTTAAACATAATATATTCCAAAACATATATACGCACACACTTGAACGCCAAAAAACTCATTCCCACTTCTATACTTCAACTAATTGTCAGTTATCATAGTCCCATATTAAATTATTATATTTTACAATTCACAGATATTTTAATCTATAAATATCAAGTGATGGACAATTATTGTTTCGGTGATAACAATAAATATTGTCAATTAATAATATATAATGTATCCCATTGTCAATTACTCAACAATACATTTTTGCCAAAAATAATCAATTCATAAAATTGGAGATATTCAGTAATATTAAAAGTTGTATCTCAACCAATATTTTGAAAAACAACGTCTATATTAAAAAAAACAAACATTGTTTGTTTTTTAGTTAGATTGACTATTTGAAGTAGTAATTTCATTTTAGTAAAAAAAAAAGAAATAAATAAACTCAACAACTCACAATAAAACAATTGATTTATCTCAATATTCCAGTGGATATTCCTCAATACTCGTTCCACCAACTGCATTTTCCAAAAATCGAAACATTTCAAAATATTTTGTAGTTTCATTCGAACATTCTAATCAACATACTATATATGAATAACCAACAACTCCGCCTATTAAACCCATTGAATATACAGATTTTCAGATGCGGAATCTCATTCCACAAATGAAATAGTAGTGACACAAACTATTGAATGTCAACGATCTCATGCGCAATTGATTGAGCTGAGTGTTAATAGATTAATAGGTTTACTCCACCAGTACTCCGAATTCTGGAACACTATCAGTAGTTGTGACATACATTGGTGGCAAGTCGGCAATCGGCTAGCAAGTAATAGTGGAAGTGCAATACTGATAGTGTTACCTCTCCGCTAACGTCAACGAGCCATTGGCGTCCATATGACTATATACATATGCACTTTCAATCCTATATATTAGGTATGGGTAATATGTATATACATATATGTCATGGAATTACCAGTCGCTTCGAGTTATCTGTATTTCCCATGTTACACTCCAACACTTTGAATCTCACTCTCCCACTATTCCTCTCTCTCTCACCTTCTAGCACTCTCTCTGTCTCTCATTGCACAGCAACCCAACACCATCTTTAGTCTCACTATGTCCCACGTGCGGCAGCTGCACTACTGCAGAATTCCGATAGCACGTACGTAGAATCGTCGTTTACTACGTTTGCCCCAAGGCTCATCGTGCGCCTCACATCCACCATACCTACCTACTTATATTCCTCCCTACCTTCTCTTCTATTCTCCAGCGTCGACGGCTCACGATTCACCAATCGATGAATGTGATCCAGGTTCTATGCTATTCCCATATCAATATCAACTCCAGGCGCCAACATTATACCAAATCAAAATGTGTTTTGATACATGTGGTAGTTTCAAGCAATCAGAGAAACTTGCCCAGAGGCAATGTGTTTGTCTAAGACAAAGAGACGTCACATATAAAGACGATAATAATGATGTATAGTGGTGATGAAGTGGAGAGAGATAATAGAATTGTGATCGGTAGGGGATGGATAAATATATGGTTTGTTGTCGTCGGTTAGTGTGGCATCCTAGTGCCTTTCACCTTCGGGTATGTTTATATACTCACTGAATGTATCCAGCTAATTGGCGCGTCGACCCTCCGGGAATGCTTTGTGTTTGTTGAGGAATTCAGGTAGTGAATATAGACAGCAGCATTGAGCTTAGTGTATCGAATGTATGCTCCAGACATAACCAAAGTGTTTATAGTTTTCGGTGGGTTTAATCCTGGTGGTATGTCTGTGTTCAATAAATTTCGATGTTTGATCATTTCAATTTTAAATTTTTCCTTCGGTATGGAATAGAAATAAAAATGCTGATGCCATATATATATATATATCAATATATATTTCGAGGTATTATTGTTATTTTTATGTTCAGTCATACAGTGAATTTTCCATTTTTCTAGAGATGCATCGACAAATGACGGTTGAATTGGATAAGACGTACATAAGCCTCTCACAAAGCTTCTTTTAACGTCTAGAAGTTCTATTTCATCTAATAGTAGTACAGAAAGAGTTCCAAGTTTTCCACGTCCCGTGAGAAAAGTGCGAGAGATAAAAAATAGAGTATGGGCGGTAGTACATATATATATATGTGTGTGTGTAAGTTATATAACGGCATTGGTCGATTTTGTATGCAAGCACCCAGTGCAGTTCAAGCGGTTTTCATTTCTTGTTTTCTTTATCCTTCGTCCTCTTTGTACTGCTTTTGACGGTGTGGCAGCCGTATGAGAGATCAAGCAAAATGAAATCCACGGGAGGCGTGTGCTCTTGTTTCAGTTTGGAGAAACGGGCGCCATTTCTTTTTGTATCGTTTTATTTTTCCTTTCCCTTTCCTGAAAATGGAACACTAATGCCTGCGATTTTATAACTAGTTCCTCGTCCTCTTTTTTCAGTCTGTCTATCTTTAATATTATTTTTTTCTGCAAATACTGATTAACAAAATGAAATAGCATAATATGTTTTTTTTCTCCCGGAATATATCAAGAGAATGAGACTATGTGACATAATTGTTGGATTATTATTGAATGCATCCAGATCACATGGTCCACTTAACACTCGCAGTGAAGTGGTCATTGTGTTACCAACATCTTTACAAATTAAGATAGCACGACTATCACCAAGGCATCCATCGTAATCCCATTATATGTCATAGAAATGGCCTCGAGATCTGTGATACGGGATTGAAAGGTTATTATGCGATCAAGGACACCACCAGTCCGGAATGAAACCAAACCGCTTGATGATGGTTCGATCTGGTCTAGTGGTTGCTATATACCAATGTAGACCCCGTCTTCATGTGACATGGTTCCACCTTCAGGCTATTTCCACTTCTTGTAATCAAATTTGTTAGAATGTTAAAGCACTATGAAAAGTTACGGATGGCGGATTTTACACCGGTGACAATTCCACTGTGAATTTCCTGGCGGTCATTAAATGGTGGCTTTACGCTCAGTGATCAAGGCAGTTAAATTTGTTGCGAGTGAATGGACTCGTGGAATATATATATATATATATATATATATATATGTGTGTGTGTGTGTATGTATTCATCTGTGAAAAAAGACTTGTATCAACACTTGATACATTTTCAGACTTCTCTAATGATTCTTCATCTTTTGCAACATCATATTAACTTCAAAGCAACTTTATTTTCTCGTAAATACGATGGAAGCAGTCGAGATTTCTGTTGAGTTGAAACTAGCTTTGCTGACGGTCAACGAGATACTAATGAGGGCTCATTTGATATACGTTTCACTAACTCTACAAAGAGCACCAGAAAATAAACATGTATACACGTAACACACACGATAGTTAATTTAAAATTTGACCTAACAAACTATCAGTCATGCAAAATGCCTTCATCTTCATTTATATAGCATAAATGCAATGAAACTCGAGAAATTTGTGCATCATTTCAATTCGCAGCATTCTCGAAAGTCCGCTGCGCTCTCAAAGTTTCTTTAAATTTTTTTCGTCTTTTTTTTTCTTTTTTTTCATAAAAGTATATATACGTTTGAAATGAGATATTTTCTATTACACTCTATAAAAGCGCGTCATAAATTTGACTGAAAGCAGGCAACGATATCCGCTATACCGTTTCCTTCTATTTCCCCGAGTTCCATACTATGCACCCCTATACCGCACACATCACTGATGTCAACCCCGTTCTTCATGGCCATCCTCGGCACCGAGTTGTTTTATGCTCTCCCGGCAGGAACCTGGCCGGGTAATTCTGCAATGCGGTTGAAGGCACCTATATACTCACCGTCTGCCACGTACGGCTTTGCTATCCTACCACCCGATCCCACCAGACTCCACCCCTCTTGTATACTGCCGTGTGTGGCATCGCGCACCAACACACCACTATCATCTATGGTTTAGTAGCTGAACGATATCTACATGCGCACTCTCAATATATCATATATATGTATATAGGAAGCGACAAAGCCAAGTATATAGTGTATGAGCGCATAGTGTGGGCCAAATGAGGTTGAAAAGTCTCGTGCTCATACGCACACACAACACACAAGATGAACAGGTAGAACTACCTTTCGGGTCCTTTCACACTCATGCAACGATATAGATTAACGACTCTTATATATATAATTCAGTGTTGTAAACTCTGTTAGACAGCGGCAGACAATATGTACATGTGAATAAAAAGCTCAAAAAGAAAGACTAGATATTAATGGAATACATTCACAGTATCCACTTTCATTTCATTTCTTATATACTTCTGTTTATGAAATAATAAATATCTGTTTATGATTAGTCTCTGATATTTATATTTATAGACACATTTATTTGGTTGTTAAATATAAAATATAGAGTGTATTTATTTTTATGAGTTAAACATTGAAATTATTGAAAAATCCATTTAATAATTTGGTATTAAAAGTAATTGTACGATTGTGCAATGGCACTTGGGTATTGGTGAATTTGAGTTACAGTATACATCTGTATGCTCTATCGTTTTAGGATTTAATGTTGAAATTGAGTTACGTTAAATGTTTATAACGGTTTTGATTATAGTGCAGCATTTTGCAACTGTGAGTTGCAGTAGTTGTGGAAAATGTGAAATATTAAAATTGCCAGGAATTTATCATGCTTACTGGACAATTTAATGCAGGCAAGACTCGTTCACCTGCAGCGAGATATGCTGCTGCGTTAACTATTCCATCTCTCTCGTCATACTATTTCCCTTTCGTTCTCTCTCTTCTTCTCTCTCCCTCTCTCCATCATCCTCACCATGTCTCTCTCTTGCTTGTCAACTCTACTGGTTTGACCCGGTAATAGTAAGTCAACCACTCACCTGCCACGTTCTTTCATTCGCGAAATTTATTGTACAAATTATTTTTCATGTTAATTTAAATTTATATTTAACTGTGCAATTCAATATGCAATATTCAAGTAGTATAAACTTTTCGATTAACCGCTTTACTTTATATAGAAAAGAAATTTAACATACTAATGAATAAAATCTGTAAATTTTACACATTCTATCATGTGTATTTTTTCTTTAATCCTATAGAAATTACGTCATTTTAACATAGCTTTCTCTTTAATTTTTTACCATAAATTTATTTTTAGGTACATCAATATTTTTATTACTGTTTTAATTTCGTTACATAATAATAATAATAATAATTTATCACTCTGACTAATGTAATTTAGATTCGGTTACGCGATGCTTGCGGTATAACAGAATTAATTAATTTTTACCATCTATAGCATGTATTCAATTTCAGGATTCCTTCTCATTATTTAATCCAAAAAAAATATATATATATATATATTGAACTTCATTTATTTGTATAATTTAGTTGAATATCACGTTAACTATTCGCATAAATCTGAAAGTAACATTTTAAAATAATTGTGTATTCGATGATAAAGATGATATTACCAAGATGAAAAATAGCAAAAGAATTGTGAACGTCATAAGGAGAGGCTGCTGCCTAACACCATGTTCGCTTTTAGTACGATGATTATTCATTTTGACGCGGATTACGAGCCGAAATTCCCTAAATTCTTCGAACCGGTGTCGCGCGGTATGACGAACAATGTGCTGACATGGGCGTTTGAATTAATTGTTCTTTAAACCGTTTCACTCAACCCGTTATCTCGCCACCACCTCAAAAATATTTCTTTCTCGTTGAATATCACTTTTGCATCATCATTGCCGAATTGATACTAGAAAATTTATCCTACATTATTCCGAAAAAAAAACATTTTTCAAACTGTATATTCATCGATACCATCCAGTATCAAATTCCAATTGAATCGAAAACACAGTAATATCGTCAATAGTTATAAAACTGCACTCTACACCATTTGATGTTATCCCTATTGATTTTATTATTATTATCACACTCAGCATGGGATGAAATAGAAAATGGAGATAATCGTAACAAAAAAAATACTGCCTTTCTTTCATTTCATCCCACATCTTTTACACTCCATCACTGATTCATTTATTTGCCCACTTTAATTATAAATAAATATATCCACCGTCAAATTTTATTTCAACTTTGAATATTCAACCAATCAAAACGTAAAAACTATAAAACGAAAGAAATTTATGAATAAAAAATTTATAAACACTTTAACTTGACATTATTTACATATTACTTTATTTTTATCATTCACACTGCAACATGCCGGTCCATACACACTATCATCACGCAATACGATCTACTTTTACTACTAGTACTACTACTACTACTACTACTACTACTAGTAGTAGTACCTAGTAGTACTACTACACATATGCTGCTATTAAAATTCATAAGTCTCGAGTACGTGACCGCATTCCCACTTCACCACCATCACACAACGTGCATGAAGACGACACGGGCATTATATATTTATGGATGTCGTCCGAATATGGGACGTATAAATGACCCTTCACCAACATCACTAACATCTTACTCTCTCCTGTCACATCATCATGGTCTTAAGGTCTAACAGCATTCAAGTAAACACGAAATTACATTATATACACATATAAAAACCTCATCTCAACACTCCCTTAACTCTTTCTCTATTGTGTGCCATTCATTCTCTCATCATCTCTATTTACGCTGTTGGTCATAAAGTGAGCGTATACAACTGTGCATACATAAGATGAGAGGTGTGTATAGTGTCATGTCATATAATGTCATGCGTTGTGGTGTTGATGTTTTAGCATTTAAGAGGTTATGCAACTTGCTATAAATGGCGTTGTAGCTTTTTACATATGATACTGTGTGAAAGTTGAAGCAAATTATGGTAGTGCAGTGGTGAGTCTAATGCGCCCTACCTCGTGGCATATGAGAGAGGGTTGGAGTGTAAGAGGTTTCGTCTGTAATGGGGCGCCACGAGAGTGCTAAGAATTTTTATGACGCGGCTGTTACGACAGTTTGAATTTTAATCAAGGGGCTGCGGGCGTGAACAAGTATACCACGGCATCCAAGCACACTCGATTCAGATATCTTTCTCGCTTTTATATACATTAAAGTGCATATCTGTACATTGAGTATACAGTATATAGATGTGATTATGGGTTAAATTGAACATTACACTGATTCCATTTTCTCGCTGATTCAAATTCATTGCGCAGTTACCTATATTCCTAGTTTCTGCAATAAATTAAAATTGTCGGAGAGTATGGATAATGGTAAAATGTTGATGAGTTTGAGTGCATCTTTGTTCTGATAGCAATCAAATCTCAAAGCCTTACAATTTAAGGGGCCCGTGCTTTTTCATTTGTTGAATTGCCATTGAAAGAATTACCTTTAACTCATCATGCGATTGCTATTATACAAAGTTATAGTTTTCTCAATATCTAATTGTCAGACATACAATTTTCATTTATTATTTTGTTTTATATCTTCTGAAGAATCACTTCAAGGAGCGAATGGGAATAATCGTCAATTGTGAGGAAAAAAATATGACTGTCTATTTATATTTATTCATAAACGGTATAGTGTCTTGTGTGCGCCAATCTTGAGCGAATTAAAGTTTCAAGCATTTCATAAATCATTCTTTCGCTACACACCCGAGCAATATTGCTCTCACTGCTATACTCAAAAGAAGAGATACTTTAAAACGTGTATATCTTTGTACTATCAATTTAATTTATGTTTTATAGTCGAATATTATTCGCGTCGAATGCAAAAAAACAGAGGGAAAAAAACCTCTCGCATTTCATTCTTCTTGACGTTGAATCCATCAACCCTCAATGTCCACAAATAAAATAAAAATAGTATGATATAAGTTTGAATAAAATAAAAAGTTTAAATGCAAAATAAGAAATCTTTTTTATAAAAGTCCGCGTTTCATTAAAAAAAAAAGGAACAATTGATATATTTTTTTTTTATTCTAACGTACTCCAACGATTAACGTAATTATTTGTTAATAATATAATATTTATTAACTTCATCAGATAATTGCGGAAATACATAGGATAATTTGAATAAAGTTTTTTAATTTATCTCATGACTATAATGGGTATTTATTCAACTTTTCTGCGCAAATTATTTTATATTTGGATACGTGAAAATTCGTCGATCACATTATCATCTTGTTCACATACTTTTCTTCCATTCTCACTCTTCATGTCTCTCTTTCGCATATAAATTTCTCATTTCATCCATTTATCAACCACACTGCATTCTCCATATGCCATGAAATGTAATTAATCCGACTAATATTAATATTATCTATATTTATGAATGAGAGCAATATGCTAAATGAAATTGACAAATTAAATATTTGAACGTACCATATATTTTCTATCGTGTGAACATGATATCTATAAATTATTTATTTTATATATATTCACAGTGTGTAACCGCGATCTCACATTTGGCTCGTGCATTACCCACGAATATATATATATAATATATATAGTAAAAATAGAATCCCCGTTGAGCAAATATATCTAATCGCATTCACACGCAAACGCGAGAACCGACGATTCGGAATAATTCGCATTCCGCAACGAGACGCGATGTATGTGCGAGTCTCTTTCTTTCTTCGACTTTCTCATTCTCTATATCTCTCCTTTTCACCATCTACCCTTCTCTTCTGCCAAGTTCCCCGAATAGTTGGCGTCGACCAAGTGTAACGATCGTGATAACGAGGGTAATCGTCATCGCAACCCGAGAATGCTTTTCTCTACATGTATATTTGACGATGGTATTTTTGTTCTACTGCACGAAGATTGATTGACAGAAAATAAATCGTTTTGATAATTTAATCCTAATTTAAAAATTGGATATGCAGCGAACAATCTTTAGTTATTTATGTAAATGAATTTGTTATTTTTCAGTGATGCCTGTCAGGATTCATGGACCCAACTCAGATTGTCACCAATGTTTGGTTGCATCTGTCCGGGAAATCAAGTTAAAAAAAGATGTGACAAAATATTTTCAACTGTTAATCACAATCCGTGTGTTGGTAAGTCAATTAATTGATTTATTTTATTTTTTGTCTTTGTATTGTGAATTTATTATGTTTAACGCGTTTACTACCATAGAAAAAATTTAATCATTCATTGCTTTATACAACTCATCACATATTTGATTGAACAGTTGAATAAGAATTCAATGACAATTTCACACATCCATACATGAATGATTATGAATAATTTCAGTAATTTTTACATAGCATCTCGTTGCGTTTGTGGATGTTGATAATTTTTTTTTTTTGATTGAAATGATATTATCACAAGTATTTATCTATATATTGGTATAATGGTGTTTATTATTTCATTTCATTACTTGTTCATCATCAATTTAGATCATCATTTTTTTTTAACTCTTCACCTGTCTCCCTTTTTTTTTTTTTTTCATTTTTTTATATTGAAAAGATACCAAACATGCGTATTACGTAGTTGACGTTGTCATATGCATCGTTGGTATTGGACTAATCCTATGATGATCGAGAACATATTCCATCTGTAGATAATATTTTCCCTAAGGTCGATCGATCTTCGTAAATCGATGTACGAGAGCTTATCAGAAAATGCGACGACGAATGAAAAATGAATTGTACAGTAGGGTGTACAAAGGTCTTCAAATTCAACTATCCACAATATATTGAGCTATTCAAATAATATATACCGTAATTGAAATGGAGTAATTAAATTAATCGCTTTTCCGTTGGCTTTACATATCCAAGAATGGTTATGTACATAACACCCAATAAATTCTATATATCATTAACATTACTTGGTATTGATCGGTGTAATAGCCCGTAAATAATCTGAATAGTAACACAATCCGCGTTTACATTATAATGCTACCAAATAATATTATAATCCATTTCGTCGCATCATAAAAAATCTTCAATCAGCGATTTCAAATTGAAAATATTGATTCATTTAATGACTTGCCACAGTTTTAGTAAGCCATATTCAAATTGTTAATTATTGTTTTGAGAATTCATTATCAACAGGAATCAATTAATGTTAAGTAGAATTAATGGTTTTAACTCAAACAGATGTATAAGCCCATAATTATTAAGTATGTATTTATATTCGCTTGATGAATATAAAGGAGCTTTGAATTCATTATATATTTCGTATTATGATAACTTCTAATACTGTTATATTGCAAAATCATGAGTTTCAATGAGCAAAATTTGATGAATAGATAGTGATATTGCTTAAAAGTATTCATGAAAAGTGTTGCGCGGTGTATTATATTGCATATGAATGATTGGCAACATATTAAAATTGAAATATCGCATCACAAAAAGTTAATAAAATTGATTGGTAACTATTTTATTTATGTTTTTATTTCTTGATAACTGTTGGTGAATTTTTATAATAGTTAGGATTTCAGTTGAGGATCATCTGTTGATATATCGGTAAAATTCATGGCATTTTACATTCATTGTATTTTGAAAATTGTTTTGATGATAGATCGCATGGATATATACGTGTTTGTGTGTTAGACTTTGCTCAACAGCTTTCAATGTGTGGTAGTTGAAAAGAAAAACAAAAATAAAACAATGGTACCTTTGAACTTTCACAATTTTACCATATTTTTTATCAGAGAAATTCACGTGAATTTTTTGTTTATTTACATTGCCTGTTATTCAATCGACCACTTGCTGTTGAAGTTCGCACTGCATGTTTCAATTTTTTTTGCATGTCCAGTTACATTATCGCTTCTCTGTTACTCTGGTTCATAAAATGATTTTTACTGTACATACATATATTGAAAAAATCAAAAGAACCAATAAATAATGAAAAAAAAAGAAAAAAAACATTATTTTAATGGCAGTCTCTCGAATCTGTCTGATGCCAATATTAATTTAAACTTTATATGAATTTTGTTTCAATATTTTTATACAACAAAAAAAAATTTATCAAATATTTTTTCAAACTCAACCAAGATAAAACTTATTTTCTTTCATATATATATATATTTTCCACCCTTCGCACACATCACACTCTTCATAATCCTCTCATCGATCAAACAATTTTTAATGCATTTCACCCTCCGGAGAATTTATATTACCCCACGAATATTTTTGCTATTGTCAAACTTTGTATGCAGCCAACATGGAAATTATATATTCACTTGATACTTCAGTTTACAGTTGAAATTACATTGATGCATGAATATTAAAATCAGTAAAATATTGTGGGTCTTAACGTGTGATTTCTATAGAACACTTGCTCTTGTGGGATTTCAACATGTTTTACAAATAAACATATATATATATATAAACATACAATAATATATAAAAAGATGCACGACCCACAGTAAAATATCATTCGTATTATATACTTGTTGAAAAATTCAATACAAAACTCTTGGAGTTGAACCTATAACTTTTCACTGTGCTGGTGACATATTGGCGTCAAAAATATCTATTCATTTCATCATGTAAAATCAAACTTTAAATTTATATCAAGTGGTTTTGCTTCGTTTTATCTTCATTTTTTTCCATCCCTCGCGATTGAAAATAAATTTTTTTCTTTTCCCCTCCACCTTTTCAATAAATAAAAAAAAAACAACTGAAAAACCTGAGTTACTCTGTATCGTGTATTCACCGGGAAGTAAACGAGGTCAAGACTCCCGGGAAAACCAAGTGAGTCGTTCTTTATGAAAATCCAATTTAACGCAGACTTTCATTCCCTGGAGGGGCCTTAACTTTTTTTTCCCCTAACCGCACCTGAAATCCTCTTCCTTCTTCCTATCTATCAAAATTCCAACCTTCAAAGTCAACTCGTACAATCATTATATCCATAAATACATCCATATCATACCCGTACATAATAAACCACGAATTTATCCATAAACATAGAGAATTCCATACTAAGTCAGCCAGACACTGATCAAAAAATTCTAATTGCCATCTCAATGAAACTATTATTCTTTTTCATTATCCTTAGATTTTCATCAAGTCCTTTATCAAAATTGGATTTTTTTCCTACGTAAAGAAATATAAAATATTCTGTTGTAATATGCGCTCTCGAAATTCGCGGCTATTCTGTCATAAAATACTGAAACAATATAATATAAATAATATGGATAAAAAAATTTTGAAATAAAAAATACACAATACTGTATCGACATATGAATCATTGGAATCATGTATAAAAAGTGGCTGCATTAATATGGAATATCTCAGAAATAAAGACAAAAATAAAAAAAGAAGAAAATAACACAATTTATTTAATATTGCAATTGGCATCGTCAAAAAAAAAAAAAAAAAATTCACCGGGTTTTTGCCGCGAATCTGCTTTTGTGTTTCAGACTTTCTGCCCTCCTCCGCGTCCTTAGATCTATCGGGAACGGACTCGGCCCTATATCCATTCGACCCCCAGCAGGAGAACTTTCAAGAGATCTGGTTACCCCCAACCAGTATGTACCCCTATTTTCTTTTTCCCGCGACCGCGCGCACATTCAATTACGATCTAAATGATCATGATCATCATCGTCATGGGCATTATGGTGTACCTGAGGTGCCAAGTAGCCATGACGTCGGTAGACAGCGAATAAATACTCACGACACCTCCAATGAGGACCATAAAAATATTGGAATTAATAACCATAACGGGTTCTCTTCCTCTTCTTCATCTTCTTCTTCTGCTTCTTCTTATTCCTTTTCTAATGTGCCCAAGCATGACTATGAACCTGAGCACCAACAGCCACGTGAGCATGACCTTGACAGGCACGAAATAAACCTCAATAACCAGCACAATAACAACTACAATTTGCACCATCGTCATCGCGAGCGGCATCGTCACGATAAATATCCTGATGCACCTGCACCTGCACTACCACCACCATCACCACCCGACACCATAGTGAACGAATACGATCCCGCACAAATGCCACCAATGCTGCAACCTGGCACCAACGTATTTGCACCAAGACCTACCTACGAGCACGGGGCTGTGGTTGTCGATCGGATTGACGATGATTTTGGGTTGCCAATAGATCGACTCTACGATCTACGCGAAGCTTTTGAAGGCTTCGTAGCCCAAGGTTCGTATTTTATATATGGGCACTTGGCCAAAAGAGTCTTCGAACTTTATCACGAATGTTCCAAATGTATATGATACAATTGGAGATCATTGATATGCTGTAAGCGTCTGTAAGCAATTTAGATTGATCGAATTGTAAAGTGATATTCGATAAATGTTCTCATTGTCACATTGACAACTTTTGCGATTTGTCCAGATTATTCAGGCGTTTTTTTTTCATACTCACATCGGATTCATATAAAGAGCTTTTGTATATTGACATAAAAATTCTGTTGGGCATTGCAAAAGATTGAGAGTGTTTTCGAATGATGAAAAGAGAACAATTATACATATATATATATATATGTATATGTTTATCACAATGGCGTCCTTTAGTTCTGTTGATGGCGGAGCAAATGGATGAACGGATGTATACGGCAATATGCGACAGACGATAACTCTCACGAAAAATTTTATCCTTTGTTCCGGTCATATAATCGAGCAGAGACATCAAAGAAAGGATTACTTCTGCAGTGTTAACCGCGTATACATTTCCTTCTCCATTTTCGGTGTATTGTAGAGATATATGTGTAAAGATAGATGAAAGGACATGAAGCCGAAATATTTCTTGTAGATTTCTTTTTTTCTTTTTTTTTTTAACTCTTTGAAAAATTTGAACCAAGTCAAGTAAATTTTTTTTGCTTCGGAGAGTTGCTCTCATACTTGTTCATTTTCTCTTTTCTATTTTTTTTTTCTTGGTGAACTAATCTTCTCTTTTCTTACCAGACGTTTGTTAAAGAGCCCTTAAGACAAAAAATTCTTTGAAGCGCGATGAGAGTTGTCGACGATTTTCGTGAAAAATCATTTAAAATATAATTCCTAAGAACATTTCGTTACACTCGATTCATTTTTCAGAATAACATAAATTGTTTATAAATAAACATTTGAATTGTATTTGCAGTGAAAATTATTTCGCATCCTGACAATTCTACGAGCTTTGAGGTAATTGAATCACAATTGGAGAATCCATTAATTGACGCAGATCATCAGGATCTTCATGCACTAAAGCAACTTGCACTACCCGGTTTTAGACATCGACCGCATCATCGACGAAACCATTCAACGGACGACAATGACGGTTGGTATTTGTAGAATAAATAATTATTTTAGCGAAGGAACAATGAAATGGAGACCATGCGATATTTAGAGAATAATTGTAAATATATTGTACCGTCGATATTACTGAGTTGTCACAGCTATTTTCGCAACGATTGTGCAATTTTACAACAAATAGATCGAATCGATTTGTTGATAATCTTTTTTCTCGCTTGGCTATCGTGCATCTGTTGTGCAACATAAACTCAGACACATACACACACACACACACACACACGCACACATACACACATATACATATATTCACATGGAAGTACAAATACAAACACAGTAGCCCACAGGGGAAAAGGGTTGAGTACACGATGGCATCGATTTATTTTCGCTCGAAATGCACTTTCAAGCCGACAGTAATGACATATCCAGCAGTGTATAGGACAAATCGTTATGGCTTGGGTTTTCGTAGTTTACAAAATTACATCAGGATGCCAGAAGTGAATGGATTTTCTTTACAGTGGCATTTTATATTTTTTTTGTTTTCTCTTCGATTTTTCACTTGAGAAAACATCAAATGAAACATGAGACAAATGCTACCGATCGCGATAACTCTCCTTTTTTATTTTAAAAGTAAGTACATACTTATTTATATACAGTATATGTGGTTGAACTTGTGTTTGTTTTTTTTTTCCGGTTACTTTCTTTGAAATCGCTAAGTCTATCTACAATTTTACGTTCCACAATTATATCCCACGTTTCAATTCATGCAAGTGAATTTTATGATTCTATTTTACAATAGCGAAGAAAATAGCAACGTTTCTTATTACCGTCGTAACATGCAATTGGGATTGACGCGTGAAGCATCTAAACAAAATCCACACGGGTTCGTCTATAATGGATGCCCATACACAACCACAATTGACGTGAACGACCGATATTCATCTTTTCATGTACAAGTTATGTCTGTTACATACTCAACAAATGATTTATCACAATTGTTTGTTGAATTTAATTTAATTTTAATGCTTGTTCCATCTTACCGACAAAACCAACGTTCTCATTTCCACATCCTCAAGATTCATATATATATATATTCTTCATCCGGTTTCAACTTTAACTGCGGCGTGATGATGCGCTAGTGCCGGAAATGTTACATGAATCTCGAAAAGTCACGAAAGTTCCACGAAAATTTTACGGCAAATCACGATAACGTTAACGGCAGTGTAAACTTCCTTATATACTATCGCCACTAACACCACCATACTACCGCTCTCTTTTCTCGCCACTCTCTTACCGCTAACTTTTATCGAGCCGCGTCGCACCTTTCAATTTATCTAGAATCACATCCTCTTTGGTGAATTATTCACTAAAGGTCAAATTTTGACTCCATATGGATCCACCAAAAAAAAACAAAAAACTCTTATAACATATCAGATATATTTGGATGAGAAGAAAAAGCTAAAAACAAATAAATAGCTAAATAAAAAATAGGTGACCGCATAAATGTTCCAGACACGTATCTCATTCTCTTAAGTTTACTTGGTGAGTTGCACATTCATCGATTCTACATGTATATATATATATATATACGCTAATGCAGTTCATAAAAGCTAGTCGGACACGTTTTCCAATTAGTGGCTTCAGATACAACAACACATTTTCCACTTTTCCATCTTCACCGAGAAGCAAAAAAAAAAGAGAAAAAGAAAATTATTGGAACAGAAATAAGAGTAGTAACAAATTGAATTGCATATATACGACAGCTTTTACAATCTTCCACAACGTTTTCAGAATATCTGAGTCCGTAATGTTACCATTTGCTACATTAAAAGTGGCAGTTCTACTGGCAGTAGTGTCTAATAACAGTAGTTTATCCCGAGATCTCAATTATTTTTGTGTTTTCAACACCACATTAAATACTTTATGTAATTCAAAACATTAACCAACCCTTCGTGTCGACTTTTTTTATTACTATTATAATAATAACATGAATTATTATGATGTTTTATATTTTTTACTTCTTTATATACACAAGACGTGTATACAGAGAATTTATTTTTCGCTTATCATCGTAGAGCAGTTAATAAGCTGTGGATACACCTCGAGCTTTAGTCGAGTTAATTGTTCACTAATGAATATCCCACAGGGTACATGAGAGAGCTAACCCGAGCGAGAAAGAAACGGCGCTCTTCTCTCTTTGTACTTTGAATGAGAAATGCGATATGAAAAGCTCATGACAGTATGAGACTTGATATAATCATGCGCGTAATTCAACTCTATAGAGAAATATTACCAAGTAAAACTGCACCATCATCCACACTCATCGAACATTCATGCCATTAATCATGCCAGTATTAAGTTTACTCGTATCAAACAAAAGATGAAACGAAAAAAAAAAAAGGAGCCTACATAAAAGTTGATAAAACAATAAACGAATGAGTATGTAAGTGGATAAACATTAATTGCAAAGTGAAAAATCGTCGGTTGTGTAGTAATTAACATTTTCTCTTTTTCTTCATTCACTTACTTTGTTGTAGTTTGTTTTTTTTTTCGTTTTCATCGTTTTTTTTTTCTTTCGTTCATTTAACTTTACGATAATATTAAGCTAGCATTAATAAATATTTCATCATGCAGGGATTATTGTTCTATAAAAACGGTACAGACGGTAAATCGTGCTTATCGAATGATATTTATAGCAAAAGGGAAGCTTCTAGTTTATATATACATAGAATTCGATTTACTATTACTAGGTATTTTGCAGACGCTCGTTTCGGTAAATAGTTTCACCTAAATCCCTCGTAACGAAACAGAAAAGGAGAGAAATTCTTTCCCTTTTTTTCTTTTTTTTTTTTTTTTCGTCTTGCTCCTTTTTTTTATATTGCTGTTGTTGTTTTTTTCTGTTTTTTTCCCCCCGTCAGTTTCCCCCAACGTTTTACTCCCTATCAAACTAGATTGTCTGTATAAACACTGCGAAAAAGGGTGTATGTGATAGAAGGGTGGAAATTGATGGTGTTCCTTCTCAACTGTATCGAATACATGACAAAACAATATTTTATCTTTATTTTTCATTCATGAATTTGTATTGCAATATATTTGCAAACACGTTTTATCCAATAGATATAATGATTTTTTAATTTTTTACTATGTAGCAACGGTCGTATGTAATTAACTAATTATATACACATACAATTGAGGGTAGAAAAACAAGAGATGAATCTCATTTCTCGCTTCATCACTATCTGTTGTCAAAATTCTTCCAGCGATAATAAAATCTGTATTGCAAATTCATCACTTCTATTTCTTTGATGGAAACATAAAGCTTGCGAATTCGATATAATTGTAATAATAACGATAGATATATATCAACCTTTGGCAATTTACATAGAATATTAATTGCAATAATTAAACAATAGCGTTGTAATTTCATTTCAAAATACATTTTACACAGCATTTCAAGTGTTTCACATGATTTTGATCATTCACGAACGATATACTTAAACATGTATACAAAATTTGTAGAGAAATTTTGCAGTGTATATACCAAGACACTTATTTTGTATGTCATGTTAGCCATGATATTTGTGTAATACGATAATTAAAGTATCTGTCTTCCTGTCGCGTATCTTAATTGAGGAGTTGAAACTTGGTATACTGCGGGGCAATGAGTTGAGCCCACGTCATTTGTCTTAATAAAACCGAGTGATGTGTGCGCCCCCTCCCATCACCAGAATTATGGCCAGTCATCTTCTTTGAAATGGGCGAATATATACCCTTGGCTTCGAGAGGTTCAATTCTTATTCCTTCCTACTGTTTTTTTTTTTTTTTTAACATAAAATCAATAGAAAAATTACAGTGTATGCTCAAATGCATGTACATTTGAAAATAAAAGATAAATTATCAAATTTTTCGCACCATGAAATACAATCATGATTTAATAGGATGAAAGAATAGAATAAATTAAATTCAAAACATCAGTTGCAGTATTTTACAGTATTTTATATATGACTTTTAATGTTATTACTAAATTTACAAACTGCGGTATTTTATATTTATTTAGTACCGAGCGAACAGTAATTTGTACGCTCATAAGTCAATATTTCATTAATGAGAATATAAAAATAGTAATTATAGTGAAAAATATGTAATAATTCATTTCACTTTCTTGCTTTTTTTTTTTATTTTCTATCAGATTCAGACATTGAGGCCGAACGTATGATGCACCAACCAGTTAAATTAATTCTTTCAAGTACATGTCATGAGGCGTACATTCAATGCCGGTGAGTGATTGCCCAAACCATTATATCAAATTTGTAACATAAATGTTTATATAAATTGCGTATTAAAGAAATAAATATAACGCATGATCATTTTGTTCGCAGAAATGACTCGGAGTGTCGTGATTTGTTGCAACCAATTTTGAATCACTGCAACACCGGCAACTGTGCACGAAATGAATGTATGAATGCTCTACAAAATTTTTACAACAAAGCAAATGATAAACATACTATGGAAATAGCATTCTGTTTATGCAAGTGAGTTATTATTTTAAATTTATTGAAGTCTCAATAATAGAAATAGGAGTAGCATAAGTAAAATGAGATAGAAATGAATCGACAAAGGCTCAGTGCGCACATATATATATATATATATA
>CAJUYH010000869.1:9972-28191 GCA_910591685.1 Galerucella tenella | reverse complement strand
ATGCATGAAATATATTTGGTTCAATTTAAAAAAATGTCCGAAAAGATATCATTAAATTTAATTGTTATTAATAACATATTTTGTGTCAATTGTAATATTTTATTTTTCGAATCCAAAGTTTAACTTAAACTCCATTCTCTATTATTTTTTTTTTATATTCTTTATATTTCTTTATTACGTATTCGCGAAAATGGGATTCGCTTCTTAATGAACCTCCGTTAACTTTTAAGAGACTTCAAGCTATACAATAGCGACAAACTTCGTCGTTTTCTCTGTCTATCGCTCGGTTCTCCCACGGTTTTTCCGCTTATACCGTCCCTCTTGCATTGGTACATCTGTCTCTCTTTCATTCCTGTTAGTTATTGCATCTCGTGTCCTCAACGGATTTCTCGCATTGTTCAAGATCCCTCCCGTCGTGTGCCAGTTTTCATTCTCGTTTATCCAACGCTCTGAATAAAGTCTCTATCTCGTGAGATCCTATCAAATGTTTTTTATTTTTCCGTTCTGTTCCTCTTTCATCATCGTATAGAATAATATCTGACAATGAAATATGTTCTATTTCCATAGAATTTAATTGCTATTTATTTCTTATCACCACTTATTCATTGTGCATATTACTAATTGATCAATTGTCAATATATATTATTTATTTGTTTATTTAATTTTTCATTTCTTTTTATTTGTGATGAAGAAAAACTCCGGATAAACACGATGAATGTATCGTCGCACAAGAGAAGATGCATCCGGTATGTGCGCAGGGTCACGATATTGTTGAGCTACCAACGTGCCACAGTTTGGCTGAAGGCTGTCGCGAAGACAAAACTTGCAGGTATGTATTTACATAGATATATACCTAATATTCATGTTTTACATGCGAGATAATATTGGATACGTGCACGTGAATGATATGGTGAGGGATTTTGACGGTGGTGGAAAATGTCACGAGATGAGTATTCCAATACTCTGGCCTCGTTCCACGAAAATATATTATAAATTATACAATTAAGGCTACCGGCAATGTCGAAAAAAGAAAAGAATGAAAAATAAAAAGTGAAAAAAAAAAAAAAAAGAATACACGAATAATAAAATAAGGTAACAAGAAAATATAAATTTATATACGACGACTCAAGTGTCTTCTTTCATCTTTCGTTGTCTGAGTTTGCGTTGGGAAATCGATTATAATTCGTCGAGATACTTGGCCTCAATACCACATACAGTGGAAGTAAAATATTCTTTTTTTTTCTTCTGTGTAACTTTGGTTTTTTTTTCTTTTTTCGTGTTCTTTTCTACTGTATCTATTTTTATTTTCCATTTGCAATCAATTGACATGGTTGGAAGCGGACAAATTGGTTCCGCCTGATAAAATTTATATTTAATCAACAATGAAGAAATATATATACAGCGCAGTAAACTTGAAAAGATAATTGAATACAGTTTTTATAATTATGTTTAATAATGACATCGACCTTCCTTCGATTTTCGCTATTATATTTTTCTCGGTAGTGATGAAGTGCCTTCACATCACTCATTTAATACTCACAATTAGATATTTATTTTTATAAAGGTGTATCGTTAAAATAAATTTGTTTTTACTACTTGAAGAAACAAATTGGAGCATTACGAACAAAGTTGTGCAGTAGATAGCGTGACGAAGAAATGCGCCGGTCCGCCAGTGGACTGCAGAAGAGCAATGTTAGGTATTCTCGGCACGGAATTAAGGTCCAACTGCGCTTGCAAGGGCACCGACCTCACGCAACTTTACGATTGCCTTGGATGGCAACGTTTACTGTGGGTTAATCCATGTGTGGGTAAGAATCCTTGTGAAAAATACAACTAGAAAAATAATAATGCATCATATGAATTATAATATTATTACCTTTCATAATTTCACATGACAATGTAAAATCTATATTGACTAAAAAAAAAAATACGCGTTGCATTTCCAATTAAATGTCATTATTATACTACTGAGTGTTTAATAGGCTGTCGTCTACGTGAGTCAAAGATTGCAACGCTATAAATATTTAAGAAGATATTTAATAGGAATAGGTACACATAATTGTAAAAATGGTGGTAGTAAAGTGTTTCATTTGATTATATTATTGTCAATAATTTCGTTGATAAATGTGACACAATTATTTCTTCAAATTAAATTACTAGATTTGACGGAAGATACTATCTAATAAGTGTAGATGTGAATTTTATTATCATCACTATATATTTTCGTCTATATATCAAATTAATAATAATTATACATTAATAATTTGATTGTACAGAGATGAAATTCAGATCTGATCATATTGACCTGGATTCATGTTAAATGTGCATTGAATTATTCGAAACTATTTTCTGTGTTACAAAAAGAAGTCTATGGCAATAGAGATACATTATATATTTTTGATTTATTCATGGTGATTTTATTTTAATTCACTATAAAAATGAGCAATCATTTTATTTTTTCTCAACTACTCAAGTGCATCTATTGGAGAATATGTCGTCTTACACTATATGTTCACTCTTCGTTCAATTTTGATACATTAGAACACAAGTGAGGAATAAATCGAAACTGAGTGCCCAAATTAAACCTACAAAACCCGTGCGCTCGTAAAACTCACTTCATGATTAATCGTAGCTACTTCGCCAATCCTGATTTTTCTCCCTGTCTTTCACTCAGATTGAATAACCCATCATCATCTAACTGCTCATGTGACATTTTCGTATTTATAATTCAATTAAAAATATCTATATAATGTAACAAATTACATAATTTGTTTAAATATCTTTTATTCGCATTTTATATACATTCGCGAATCCCTTAATTACTCTTTACTTCGAATCCGATAAAACATAGTCTTGAAAGTAATAGAAATAAATTGCAATTATGTTGGAAGAAAGATGAAAACTAGAGATGAACTAGACTGCGCGCGTGACGATATTATTGATTACAAAGTTTCAGACGCAAACTCTGCAATTCCATGTTAGCATATAGTTTGCATTTCAACGATTAGATAAGTCATTAAGATTAGAGTGCTCAAATTGTTCGCGGATAGCGACGGACAAGTACTTGAAAAAAAATTTATAGATTCAAATAATAATGAAAATAGAATTTTATTTAATACCTGAAAATAAACAGACTTCAATATCATTTCATAATTTGTTTCCTTTTTTCTTGTCTACAATGTTTCATCTCTTTTTTGAACAGTTGAGTCACAAAAAGACTTTCATGCACGAAAGAAACACCATCATCATTCTCATACCAAAGCAACAACATCAACGGAAACATGGAGCACGTCCGCGACATTTCTCGCAACAACACCGACGATTACGGAGAATATGGGAGAGGACAACGTGATACCTGAAGTGACAAGAAAACCAACGACTCAGCGAGCGATAACATCCGAGCCGAGTATCAGCGTCAGCACCAGTGGCATCATGACCACCACCTCCGGCACCACTACAACCAGTGTCACTATTACTAGCAGTACAACTATCAAAATAACAACACCTACTACTACTACTACAAGTACACCGCCACCACGTGAGTTAATTTGCTTGGTGACATTTTACTTTCGTCCTTATGTCAATTTTCATTTTGGTTCAAGAAATAAATTCTCATCTCACACTGCGCTCTCTTTACACGTCTAATACTCGGAAAATGTCATTAATGAAAAGCCAATATTTCCTTGCCATTGCCCTACACTAGATCAAAGACATCGTTGAATATTGTGCAACACGCCAACAAACGTTGGATGAACTGTTGACTGCGATAGAAAATATTATGCGAATTTGGTTAACGGTAGTAAGGCGGAATAGAGTTTGTGTATCTTCTACACTTCAAGCCGTTCAACTTTGACAAATACTTTGATCACTCGTGCGACATTTTACGACACGAACGCAAACGTTTGTTTCATCACCGATGGCTTTTTCACCCCATCGTAATATCTATATATACGTGATACCCAAACAAGAAATAGAAAGACAAATCAGAGAGAATAAATAGAAGCGAAATATTTGAATGTAAAGAGCGAGAAATTGAAAATATATATCAAATTCAACTGAACACTTTGAAAATGTGTGGCACAGAAGTAAAAGTATAGCAATGTGCAAAGACGTGAAGTGTAGACACACAAAAAATTACATTTAAATATGTATATATTTATTTACCGAAGATTTTTATTTATTTGTTTATTTATTTTGATTTTCTTTCGCTTTTATAGGTTTTTGTGTATTTCAAAGACCAAGGCAAAACCACCAATACATACGTGAAGGCAAAGGCAAAAGGGTAAGTAACTGTAAGAGCATTTTTGCTCATACACAGATTTTCCATTTTTCTTCAACTCTTTCACTACCTCGTTCGTACACACTCAGCCATTTTTCTCTTGTGATGAAATCAAATGTCATTCGCACTTCAAATACATTCGTTTTCTTTACTCCATTCATTTAATTTTTTATTTTTTTTGGTCCATTAGTTCATTTTCATATTTATTTATTATTTATTTGGCTATCACTTTATGCAGACAATAAATGTTTATCAATAAAAGCTCGAATATTATTTATCTTTACCACTTTTACTTTTCAGCTTTATCGTGAGAATGAACCCGAGTGCTCGGATTTATGTCAATGCAGCGTTGGAGTGATGCTCGTGTGCAATACAATTTGCGTCAAGTCATCACCTTGCAAAACAGACTTTGCATTTTATAACCATGCCGCGCCGGCTTACCAAGCTTATCGTGGTCGTTGTTTGTGTTACAGCGGCCGTTTCATATGCATGCGACCATCGCCTGGTGAGTAAGCCATTCATCATCATTTATCTTAAATAATTGTTATACACTTCTTCAAATTTCCGCCACTCTATAGACATTAGTAGGATATCTCTCGCCTTACATATATTTCTCACATTCACACTTCCACACAAAACTTAACAACTGCAATTTTTGTCAACCATTCTGTCAAACATCAGCATAGCAAATGGGAGAAATAAGCGCGTGTCAAGAATGTTGAAATTGTTTGAGTAATTGCGCGTACGCAACTGTATATAAACATGAATACACATTCACTGGCAATTCTCTAAAACTTTCTGAATATAATATCATATTCATATATGTATGTTTTGTTTGTATGTTTATAAACAGAAACTTACAACATACCTCATGGTGTATTCATGTTCCTTGGATACAGTGAGACAGATGAAGATTTACTCAGGACACACAATAATTTAACTGTGCTGGACGCAGTTAATTCACTCGATAGTTTTATGCGAGAGGAGGTTAATAATCAGGTGAATTATATTTATGCAATATCGATGAATTTATTAATATATGATTCGTTATTATTTCAAGTTTTGGAAAATTAATTTGTTTTATTATTCCGTAATTTATTGTGTTTACGTGACGCATTTGAAATAATGACTTATAGACGGTGTGCACTCTCTTCTTGTACAATGTCACGAGGGAAAATGTTATTGCGGTGGCTCGACTTGGCGGCGATAATCCAACGTCTAATAACACCCAAACGCAGAGTTTACAACACCTGCTTCGAGTCAAAGTGAGTTTAATATAATTATTAATTATTTGATATATAAATATCTGGCTCTGTATGTTAATTATATCAATATTATTTTGCTTACACTTTGTTTCATATTAGTTTATCAACATAATAGTTAATTTATCAATTTATAATACAAAATTAGATTTTCATAAAAAATATCATTTGAATTCAATTCATCGTTACATATACATATATATATAAATTTGCGATCGACAATTTTAATTTGCAATAATTATTCATTGAATTTCAATCGCATATATTCATTTTTTATTTTTATTATTTATTTGATATATTTATTTGTGTATTACTCTTTTTTTTGTGTTGTCTTGTCTCTTTTTTTTTTCCATTGATCCGAAAGTTTTGAATCGAGTTCCGAACCGTGGGACAATTACGATTGGCAGAAAATTATTTGTTTATGGAAATTAACGGGGTGAAACTACGTCTCTACATTGGCGTGGCAAAAGAGGAAACGAGTAGATGTAGGGGTATATGACGAACCCACAAAATATGAATAATCGAATCGTTTCATGCGGTTTTGTGGGAAGAGAGGTCAACCATACACACACATGTACACATGCACATTCATATATATATATATCGCAAGTATTCTCTCTCTCTCTCTCCGACCATTTTACCTATCGTATATTTTACGAAAATTCAGGAACAGTCATTGAAATTCTATAGATTAACCTCACAGAATTCAGAATTGACAATGGCCCTATTATAAAAACATTGAATTCTATGCAATACTCGACCTCACCATGTACATATGTATACACACACATATACACAAACACATACGTGGCCTATTTAAAAAATTCAAATTATCAAATTATTCCATATTAAATTTCAATATTCTTCAACAGTTGAAATGGCATTGTCAAATGAATTGCTACGTCATTATTAAATTCACGTGTAAATATATTTATGGATAAACGCCAATTCGATATTAGTAATTTCAAAAAAACAAATATATATATACATATGAAGATATATTATATTCTCAAAATTTAATTAATAATTACAAAAGGCAAAACTCATTCCATTAATTTCTCTTCAAGTTTTAGTCGACTTTTATACAAACACACATATATATTGAGACTCACAAGACTTTACTCATCCGGGTATATTATACTGTATACCCGTACAAGCTTTGCAAAAGCTCAGAACTTGTTTTCTTCACTCTATACATTCGCCTTTCTCCCTTTGACGTGCCATGCTATTCCCTAAACTAGAACCAGACCTAATCCCGTCGCTGGTAGCGCTTCTTCGAATCACGAAATTACTCTTCGACTTTCACAAAAGTTGAAATCGATTTTTTTTTGTTTTGAAGTTTCGCGTATATATCTATATAAATTAAATATATATTCGTGTGTTATAAAATGATGATTTATCATTTAATACATATCTTAACATTGATAGTTGATGCATAACAAATTTTTATAATTCATTGTATAGCGATAAGATTAATAAATTATTTAATAATGATAAGTAGTCTGTTGAAAAATTTTGCAACATCGGTTCTAAATAATGCACGAATTCGAATGATAAAATGAACATTTCAACTTTTATTTTTACCGAAAACTGCATTCATATAATTTCTGAGTAGTATTCACGTCTTTATTATCACCACTGTATTTGATTTTTAATATATCGTCCAATAGTGAATACTAATATTGATCAATCAAGCAAAAGCGAACCGGAAATTGCAATTTTCCCCTGAGACAGTCGATAGATTTTTCAACTGGGAATCGATCGGTCTCAACTGAAATGCAAAGATTAATATTTTAGTGACATAAAAAAAACAAGGAAAAAAATAATTGAATTCAAAAGAGAACCATTTGTAAGATATATTTCATGTATAAATTAATCGGGAACAAATTTAAAATTTACATCAACCTCCTGTCATATTATTCCTCACTAACACAATCGAGATACGTTTCAAGTCCAATATAATTTAACATTGAGTTTATTGTACTTTTCTTTATTATTATTAAGGATAACATAACACACTCAGTGGATATCAAATAGTCATCAATATTTATGGCGCAAACGTGACTGGCACCAATTCACTTCTGTCCATTGACTATTGTCGAGATGGTTCGATTAATTTAATTCCATATGTCTATGTGCACTGAGGTAAAATTCATAAAAACTACTTATACCCTGAATATAACGAGGAAATTATGAGTGGATAAAAAAAATGAATAGTAATATATGTGAATATGGATGACAATAACAGTACTTGTATTCTGCCTAGATGAATACATGTATAATTATAATTAATTTTCATATTAAACATACATACAGTGAGATAATGGTGACCTAGTGGTATACATATTATTTCTATTTCTCTGTCCTATCATTATAAAATACGCTATTCATTTCTACGTAAATCAATAATATTATTCTCGTTGTGCTCTACTTCATTATTTCAATTAACCAATGCACAGTCACATGTTGGTCATATTGTTCAATGAGAATTATTAATAAAACAACTGCCCATTGCTCTGTGTTTAGCCAATGCAATATCTGCTTCATATGTACAACTAATTATTCGAGTGAGAGTAGAAACGATGAAAAAATATGGATAAATTGTTTCGGTTACAAAGTCGGGATGAAGAAAAAAGAATAAGGAAGTAAATGGAGGAGAAATAAATGAACAAAGAGTGACATTGAGTTATATATAATATATATGAAGGATAAAAGGATAAAAATGTGCTTTTAACGAATCAAGTTAGAAGATATTTTTACGGTTGATATGTACCAAAGGAAAATGATCAAAAGGACGAATGTGAAAGTGCTGTAGTGAGAGTGAGGCAGAGAGAGAGAGAGAGGGAGAGAATGGAAAAAAAACCGAGGAAAAAGAAAAAGTTATCGAGTGTACAGATATTGAGATTAGTATACTCCTCGGATTCTACAACCAGTCTTGTTAAAATTCAATTTTTTTACTCGAAACTCTGTTTACTATTTACTCTCACTCTTTCATCTTTTATTATAATGAAATTGTATATTTTAAAATATTTTTTTACACTCTCACTGTTTCCCATTTACACTTTGACAAACACGATTGAGTGTATGAATAAAAAATCATTTGAAATATAGTGTAATAATTTTTAATATAACACAATGTTTCTCATATTTTCGCACTTTCGACTCACGAATATTTTTTTATCGTAAAAAAAAAAATAAGAGAAATTAAGGTCATGTTATTTGCCACGAAAAGTCTCGTGACTCGTGTCACTTTGCTGATTGCACACTCGCACACATTTATAACGTGAAAAAAAAAAAAATAAATAAATAAAAATAAAGAAACGACAATAATATATGTATACTGATATATTAAATCTATAGAACTTTGATAAGAAAAATTATAATAAAACAAAAGCGAATGAGAAATAATTAAGGACAAACGAATGATTGTGTATGAAAAATAAGTTCATATTAATTGATATAATAAATATATTTCAGTAACATTTAATATATATATATATATATTCCCATAAAAATATAAAGATCTCTCGGCTATGATACTTTCTCATTACTCAATTCATTTCGAATTTTCAAAAGGACACTTTCGGGCAACTACTGCCTGGACATTCAGTATAATACACGCCGAAGGCGAGATATAAAGTGGTAAAGATAAGCAGTCATAAATTATTTTGAACGAAGCTTCCTCTCCATACTGTATGTAAGCTTTCTATGGGGTGCTTGAGGGAGAAGAGAGAAGACGAGGATGGTAAAGGAAATATACGTGTAACTTTCACTCGCTCTCACTCTCTCCCCCTCTTTCTCTAGCCTTGCCACTTGTCCATTCCCTTTTTCTCACTTTTTCGTTCTCACCGACGTAAAAAAATAAAAAAAAAATATATAAGACCGAAGGTGAAGTAACGGCGCCATTCTTCTACCCGCTGGATCGCTAAGTCGCTGACTAAAAGAGAGGGATCGCGCAAGAACACATCTTATCTGGGTCGCGTGTCTACACCCAACGAAGATATTCCAACACACAAATCGATTTAATCGATCATCATAATAAAAAAAAAAATATATCCAACGACTCCTGAAACTCCTGACACTTATCACTTATCACCATCTTCATCCCTTAAACATCCTCTCAATAATGGTGAAAAAAAGAATATAATAATACCATCGTACATTGTTATATAAATATTTTCAATGATTTTATCATCGACGTGTTCATTTCGCAATGGAAAAAAAAAAAGAAATTTTTCACCCTTCTTTTCATCCCTATTACGATTAGTCGCGCCAGCAGATATCACTCGCTTGAACATAATACACATATAACGATGAAGTTTTGCTATGTTGAATATTACAAGAAGCAGCTGTGAGGCTTACCATCCCACTATAACGTCGTTAGTCTCAGCATATAGTATCCGAAATGGGGAATAACGCGCGTGCTACCTAAATATATATCCGGCCAAGTGAACGAAGACGAAAAATGAGTGCAAGGGTAGTTTATATATACATATATACATATAAGAAGGTACAGAAGTGACGTATGGTACCATGGGCAAGTGGAGATGGGGGCACATTGGTATATGAATATATGAGAACGGCTGGAGCGTTGAGTGGCACAGGGAAATTCGATGAAAAGTTGCAATCTAAGATCGATACTCAAGACGCGACCGTAGGTGCTTTTATTGGCTTTATGCCAATGGCTTGGCTATCTATGTAGAACACCTGCGCGTATATTCAAATTGTTCCTCGTATCACTATACATCTGTATATATTCATGCATGTGGTTTATATAAATGTGTCTATGTATGGTTGAACGATCCAGTGTATTTGGTTGGACGAGAGAATGGAAGAAAGGATGCAACCGGATATAACAGGCCATTTTCTATGTGAAGGAGTTGAAAGGCTTGTTCTGTTTCTATTCTCAACCATTTCACTCGCTCTCTCTCTCTCTCTCTCTCTCACCCTCTGTCTCACTTTGTGTCTCGTATTCACGATGTCAACACAAACGGAAATGCGACTACTGAACTAACGTTCACCATTCGGTATAATACTAAACGTTGGATTTAACTCACAAGTGTTTGGTGCTTTTTGGTGCAACGGAAATTTCGATTTATGTACAAGTGTGCCCATTAGTTTGTACGTGGTTGCGATGCTCATCGACAGAGAGAATAAAACGTTTGCACGTAAATGCATATATATGTTTGTGTATGTATGTGCGTCAGGGTTGGAATGTACATAGGAGAAAATGAAATTACGAAGACGTTAGTTTAGTATAGAATGATGACGATAAAAGTTCCACATTCAATCTGCAATGAAATGAACGCGTGAGATGATAAGAGAGAGAGCGAGAGTGAGGGGAAAATTGCACACGGGTTTTATATTTGTCTGAATAAAACGGTGGTTTTACTACTTCAATAGGTGTATATATATACTGCATATGCATAGTCTTATAAAGTTGTTGAGAAAATCAAGAGCGCAGAATTTTAGCTCAATTTGATGATTTCGCACTAAATATATTTTAATCATGTTATCATAATTATAATGCATAGTAATAATAATATTTTATTGCATGTTTATGCATTTTACTTCAATGCGTTCTATTTAACGTATATTGCGGTTGCTAAATAATGAATATGTATAGATATATGCGGTAACTATATATACAAAAGTGTCGCAGAAACATTACTCTCGGTATTCTCTTTGTAAATGTATTCCGCCAACTTCTCTCTCGTGCGCGCCTCCTTTATCGACATTTGCTTACGTGCTTGGGATGTTATTAGAATTCCTTCCTTTCTACTCGCGCGCTCAAGAATCGACGACCCGCCGATTTTTGTCGTGACCTATGTTCTATTTCTCTCTATCTATATCTACCTTGTTTTCTCATATTGTCTCTTTCTCATTGTGTGTTTTCATTACATAAAAGAAAATTAATTTTCTGAACGTATGTAAGTCACATATAAAATACCACTCCATATTCATTTTCAAATTATATTTTCAAGTATATATTATTTTCGACGATAATATTAACGATTACATACATGATCTATTAGAATTCATCGTGCTCTTTGTGCACATAAGATTCATTATGGATACTGCAACAACACTACTTATATTGCATTTGCCGCAACAACTGATCGGACAAGTTTCAAAAGGAATAAGTAAAGAGAATGTATTTTTTTTTATTTATTAAATAATTGTTGTATGTTATTGACTGTGAAATCATTATTTTGACTGAATTAAAACGCTAATAGGAACTCGAATGATTTGTTCATAAGTTAAGTTCATTTATTTTTTTTTGTGATTAATTAATATTTCAAAAGTGGGATACTGATGAATTTGACAATGTTACTTTTTGTAGATGGAATTTTATTGAAAGTAATTGCGGATACAAAAGTCAATGAAATAGGAAGAGAAAAATATTTCCTAATGATGTCATAATAATGATAAATATTTCAAGTGACTGTGAATAATGGAAAAAAATATTTATTTGGTATAAAAGTTTTTATATACAAACTGATTATTTGTTAAAGACCTATCAGATCGCTGACACGATGTATTTCCGTTTATGAATATGTATATAAATTAAAATATACATCTGCATTTAAAGTTCATTACGTACTTGTAACAATAAATAAATTTGTAACAAAGAATTAATAAGTATCAAAAAATTCGTGAAAGATATTTAATAAATATCCTCCTTTTTCGAACGTATATAATATCATTCCAAGGTATTGCATAATTTTTATTATTATTCTGCGTGGTAAATATGAGGCATTGGAATTTTTCTGCGACTTAAGAAACCAATATATATATCCGTACACGCTACGATTCACATGATGTGAAAATTCACAAACTAAAAAGAAAAAAAAATGCTATTTGACACGCGATCTACACAATATAACGCAACTCGTAATTTCACTTCATTGCGCTTCAAAGTGAACGCTTGAAATTCCTGCGCGTGTTATTGACTGCATATATATGTATATATATATACACATGGTAGCCGCTTTTATATATTATTTATAGCTTCCTTTTTTATTCAGTATGTACATGCACAACAGAGTGTATAAAGTGGTGTATCAGACATAGATATAAATGTAATGAAGAAAAAAAAAAATAAATAAATAAATAAATAAAGGGGAAATGCTTGTTATATTGACGATTCTGTCATACAATCAATTGCAGTAGGGGTGCGTGACACGTATGTGTCAATAATTTATTGTGACACATTGACTCAACTCAGGAAGTTAGTAAAAGTCAAATGTATAAACAGATAAAATGTGATTATTACTAAATTGCTTTATTTATCAATATACATATAATTATATTTGGGAAAATGAACATTAGGTCATACTGTCAACAGTCAATAATACATTTTTCCCCTCAGGGAATATATAAGAATTCAACAACCGTCACTATTTGACAGTTGAAAGGAGAATACAACGAGCCATAGTCGTTCTCTAAACCCAACTGAATGATGAATGCATATATTTATGGGATATCTACAATTACCTAGTGTCAACATACCATTGTTTATACAAACATCATTATTCCATTGATTTAATAGCTGTAGTGTACTTCACATCATAATGCAATGTTTAGTATCCGCAATGCGTTTGATCACACACAAACATGCGACTGTCTGACTATAAATATATCATTTTCACTTCGTCCTATTTTTTTTCATTGTCAGTAAATTAATATATTTGAAATTGCCATATCGATTTTATTTTCATCGTTGCATAAATTGTTTCAATAATTTATTTATTCAAGACGTACTATTAAATTGAAAGGAGGTGTAAAAAAAGAATAATTATATAGATTGCGGATGCATCGAAAATAAAAGTGCTTGAGCTCAATTTAGAGTTTTTTTTTTGTTTCACTGACGGCCACCACCGCCATCAATGAAACTATGAGGAAAATGATGATAATGATAATAAAAGTAAAAATAGAATACAAGAAAGGTGGGTTAGAATAATGAGTTTTAGTTGAAAGTTTGGGATTAAAGTCAATGGAGAATTGGAAAAAGTTTTTTGAGAACGCGATGATGAAATTGGCCTGAGATAAGGACAGATGCAGAGAGAAAGAGAGATACCACCAACAATATCAATAGTAGTAGTAGTAGTAGTAGTAGTAGTAGTAGTAGTAGTAGTAGTAGTTGTTGTGTGTATTGAGTAACAGAGGAACGGAGATGAAATGATATCAGGATGAGTAAAGATATATCGATTCGTATTCGTCCTCGACATACTTAACTGGATAGAGATGCCGCGCGTTACTCTGCTTCACTCATCCAACTAACTGTGCGATGTCATTCCGTAATTGCATTGACGATAGTGGTCTCAGGTCGGCACACAAACTCAACTAATTACATTCGATCAACGACAAACAATGTTAGACCCTTCAACTGATTACAATGATATAATCGACATTGAAATAAAATGAAAGTAAAATATAATACTTTTGATACATATCGGGAAATTCATTTGTGCGATAATTTACCGCGATATATGACAAATTGTTTATGAGTATTTTATTGTATAAAAGTATTTTATTTATTTATTTGTTTATTTTTCTCGTTTACTATATGACATCTGAACAGTTGCACCTGAAAAAGTTTAAATTAAAAAATATACGAGATAATTTCCAATATATATTTATGAAATATTGTATTTGAGTAAGTAAACAGAGAGATGTTGATTTATTGATGAAATTCTTTATTTTAAATGTTTTGTTTTATTATTATTATGATTGTTTTTTTTTTTTTTCGTTTATTTTCTCTCGAATATTTTTCAATAAGTGCAGTAGAATAAAGTGGCATGAACGAAATTACAGCGTGTGGTGCCATCGCGTATAGCCTACCTAATCAATAACGACTTCCAGACTGGCGTTCTCCTCGTCCCGTTATGTATATAAATATATACGAAAGAAAAAAATGAAATAAAGAGGAATAAATAAAAACGGAATCCGAAAAAAGAAAAGGAAAAAAAAAACTTTCTTAAAAAATGAGCAATGAATGTATGGGATAAGAGCACAGTCAAATGTGCGCCACGTAGTAATACAGCAAAAAAAAATATATATATATATATATATGTAATAAAAATAAATAAAATGAAATAAAAGAATAAACGACATGCAACGCACCAACCTACACCGTTTGACTCACACGACGGGGCTTTTAACACGTAACTACGGACTCCACTTTCTCTCTCATTCGCTCTTTCTTATTTTTTTAATCCTGCAGAAAAGTACCTTGTCACGCAATGCAAATGAGTCTCCACCTTCGTCGACTTAACTCTCATTTCTTCTTTTCTCTCATGCAAATTATTTTTTTATTTTTTATTATTTTATTTTGTTTGCATCACCCCTTTCACCTCATTGCACACCGCATTTGTCCGCACCACCACCGCACATTTCACTCATACACAAACATTATTCCATTTGTTCTCTCTCGTACTCGCACACCCACAGAAAATACACCAAGATTCGTCTCAAAGGGCGAATATATATATATATATATATATATATATATATGAGTGATTGTAATCTTAAATCCTTGCTAATCGTCATCTGTCCCAAACCACTTCTGGGTTCGTAAGTTTCCGCTTTTAAACTCACCGCACAACTCTCCTTCTCTCTCTCTCTATCCTCCTTCACTTCCTTCTTCTGATGGCCGCATCAACTACCTCAACATCCTCCCCCATTAATTTATCTTTTCATTTAAATTTTCATTTTATACCATCAAAAAATTTTATACATGTATAGGAAAATCTTTATAAATACTTATCCATAGACACAATATTCTCAATTTCATGAGGTCAAGTGTATTTTAACAATGGAATGTCAAGTTGAAGAATATTAGATTAATCAAAACATTGTGATCATTATCATCATGGATCGATCGTGTGTCAAGAGTTATGTAAGTTTTTGCTGTTAAATCCTTCACCTCACGACACCCATCAACTATTACGTTTGTATATGTGTGTATAAACGTGTATTAATAGTGTGATTCATGCTTACATACGTACGCGAGAGAAAGTCAGGATGATCGAGAACGGTGTAGAAGATGGACACATGAAATGTTTGCTCGTCTAAGCCATCATTGGTCTTCCATGCATGTGCTCGTTGACGCGATTGCTGCTCGCTCATTGCGGTTGATCCAATTAGCCTGTCATTAATAAGGGATTACCATTATTCAAGAGAAACGAAACTATTCGATAATGATTATTACAGTAATATTGTGGGTAAAAATACATTTATATACGTGATGAAAAAAAATAAAATATATTTTATTTTATATAAAAATTTAGTGCACGCACTTCGGAGATAATATCAGATTATTTCTTACAAATCAATGTCGATATTCAAACAATGATTTGATGTCAACGTAAATTTGATTGATGGTGCATTAACGTACTATTAATTTGTGGAGAAATAGTGGAGAATACACGTTTATTCTGAGTTTTTATATATCGTTAGAATTTTATCGTGTGGTATTTACTTTATTTTTCAATTAGAAATTTCAATTATTTTTTTATATTAACTGTAAAAAATTTATTTTTCTTTTCGCCCATGATTGATGAACTTGATTAATGATATATATGTGGAATTATAAACAATGGAAAGCTATGATACAATAAAGAATAACTGAAATAAATATATTTCAACTAGTTTTTAATTAAAATTGATACAGTTTATTAAGTATAGTTAGTGAGAGAAGGTTCACCGAGTTGCAATGAACGTTACATCGCACGCTCACCACACAACCCGTATCCATTCACAGCAGTGATAAAGATAAATAGAATGACTTGGATACGCCAAGCTTGATGAGTAGCTACAATGAAATAGATAAAGCTGAACGGAATAGAATGAAGGGTAAATGGAAGTGCGGTGTAGGGGATGAATATGTGCATCATCATCAATTGCATGTGTTTGCGATGTGAAGTGTGAAATAATGCAAATAGTCATATGAATTTGTTTGATCATCTAATGCGTCTGCGTAAGAGTAAAGTTACAGTGGGAAGTTTTTTTACATTGAGGGAGAAATGACGTTGGAAAATAATTACAATGATATTCACGTATGAAATTAATGAATTATGCAATTAATGCAATCGTTGTTGCAGCAAAAAATTTCTATACTAGACTTGTTTCAATTTTACATTATCATCTCAATGATCCAGGATTTGCAACAAAAAATAATGATAAAAGATATAATGAGTGGAATGGAAAAAAAAATCGCGAATGTTATTGTGAAGTACTTGAATAATTTTCCAAGTGGAAATTTATATTTTTTTTCGTTCTATTTGCTCATTATGCAAGATTAAGTAATGAAAAAACTTAAACTATATCTTTTTTTTCATTCCTTTAATAGATAAAATGAGTACAGATATGTTTTAATATGAAAATGATAAAATATAAAAAAAAACTCGACAAAAAAAATATCAAAATGAAACGGATAAAATCTTTTCCACCGTTCGTCTGAGAGTATGGTGTTGTGGGAAGAGAGAATATGGTGACCACAAACATGGAAATTTCGTTGTACAGGGTAAAAGGTGAGATGAAAATGCGGTATGGGATTATAGGCGAGTTGGGGTTGAAGTGAACGAGGGTTCAAGAGAGAGAGGGAGTAGAAGAGGGTGAAAAAGAGAGAAAACATAACAGGGGTATATGGGATAATTCCGTGTATGCGGTTAGAAGACCAAAGCTAGGTACAATTAGCACCGGCAATATGTAAAATGAATTATCATCCTGGGGTTCTCGCAGAACGTGGATTATTAGTGAGTTGGCGCAATGCTCAATTCAATTGGGCTAAAATAACTGACGGGAACGGTTCATCTTTCAAATTGGCATTGAAATATAGTTTGTAAAAATATACATATATCTATATTATTTACCCACAATTCACGGCCTGGTGCGCTATTACGAGTGTACTATTCATCGTGATCATAATTAAATTACAGTTGAGCTTTCACTCAAAATTTAAATTTCTCTACGTAATATCAGACAAAATTAATTATATTGTTGAAAAAGTAATTCAGAATGTTTTGATAGTTCTATACTTATTTTTCTGTTTTCAAAAATGCTCTTTGTTCTATAACTTTATTGCAATTTAATTTGACGTTGCGCAAGAAAAAAAAAAATGTCATAATAGTAGGAAGTGCGCGAATTTTTCACACCAATTGAAATGACTCAATTGCCGATGAGCAAATGAAGGAAGAGGAGGGAAAATAAAAAAAATTAATTGAACGGAAGGCACACACCCGAGCGCCAATTTTTCATTGTTTCATATACGAACGAATTAATCTTCCGTTTCAATTCCTCGGAATATTTCGAACTTGAACGGAAAAAAAAAAAAAAATAAAAAATAAAAGAAACGTTAAATACGTTGCGATGATAAAAAGGATAAGAAAGAAAGTGGATGAAAAAAATAAAAAGAATGATGGGCCAAAAAGAAGGAAGGGAATAATAAACAGTTGAATGGTAAAAAGGAAAGAAAAAAGAAGGAAAAAAAAATATGATAGAAGTCATGACGGCCTGACGCCACTTTCAAAACGTTTCTGCCGGAAATTAAAGATTCAACGAGCTGAGGGTAATTTTGGGTAACAGACTCGAGAAACAAGAAGAAGGATGGAACGGGCCATCAAGGTTATATCAATATATATATATATATATATATATATATATATATATATATAT
>CAJUYH010000868.1:12298-48243 GCA_910591685.1 Galerucella tenella | reverse complement strand
AACAAAAATAATCATACACAAAAAAGTAACAACAAACGCGTTTTATTTACAACATTTCCAAAATAAGCGAAAAAAGCGCTATCCCAATAAACACCGTTCCTGGAACGTGCACTTCACTGGATTCCATTTCTAGTAGACTATCATATCTTTGGAATGTCATAAAATAAAATATTTATTTCACATTTTACCATAGATGTGATCTACTATGAATGGACCTTAATAAAATTTGACAACAAAGTTTTGTAGTCTTAAACTTCAAAATATTATTGATTGTCTAGTTGTCATATTTTTTTCGTTGTGTCAGATAGGGACCAAAAATTATTTTATCATTATTTAATCTTGACAAAGGTACCAGTGTAATCTCACATTTTGGTAACCTCTGTGTTTTCTGATTTGATACATATGGTTAGTGACATTTGGACCCGCAAGATAAGGGCGCTTTTGACTATAGTTGATACATCTGTTGATCATGATACTAACTGCAGGCAAATAAAAATAAAAAAGAAGATTATTGGATAACATTTATTTAAAAGTTACTCGATTCTCTTAATGTTTCAACGGCTTGGCATCATAGGCTACTTATGACGTTCATTGGGATTTACATTGTATCAGATAAAACACATTTTCATTTACACAAATTTGTTTAAAAAAATACAGGGTGTCCCAGACTAAATTATCCAGGCTACATCTCTTAAACGAATATAGATTTTCGAATGGGATAAAAACTGATCTACTCCATTTTTAATACACTTTAATATGGCGTAGAAAAAATTATCCCCTAAGTATTCATCCCTCAGTTACAACCCCTAACTTTAAATTTGCAATCCGAACATTTATTGTAAATAATATCAATTTGTTAATTGTTATTTTTATTTAATTTTTTTCATTCAATTCTTATTACATTTATTTTCATAGTTCCTTTAAGCTTTGAGGCTTTTTTAATTAATTTAACAAAAATAAAACCTAAATGAGGATAAAAATTCAAAATTCTTAGATGTTTTGTATAATTATATTTACTCTTCAAGAATTAAATTGGTAAGACCATTTAACTTACAGCAATTAGTACAATCATCGGACATATTTATGTATAATTTATTGTATAAACACGTTGTTAATTAATTGTAAAATTTCATTGTAAGTAATCCTATGTTTTATCCCAACTGTAACCCTATCTATCCCAGGCACTTTCAGTGATGTATTAAAAACGCTTTGATAGGTCCCTAAGTGTGGCATGTGTCTAATCCTTAAATCAATAGAAAAAAAATGGAAAAAAAGGAAAAAAAAAGAAAAAAGGAAAAAAAAGAAGAAAAAAACATATACTGGAAAGGACAAAAAATATAAATGGAAAAAAAAGAATTATAAGTGTTATATTATATTACTACATATATGTATTATATTGTACAATAGATCATGTATTGATAAAAAAATTGGTTGGGATCCATACTTACTCTTAACTTAACTTAACTTAACTAAAACATATTTGGCTAATGGAGTCTCTCCCTGGTCATAAACATAAAAAACTGATATGTTCTTGATTACTTAAGAAACCGATTTTATTTTCGAAAAATGCGTTGAATAGACGATGGAAGGCCACATCCAAAATTATAAAAAAATGTACAGGGTGCTATTGAAAAATTTAAAGTTAGTGGTTGTAACTAAGGGATAATTATTTAGGGGATGATTTTTTTCTACTCCATATTAAAGTGTATTAGGAATGGAATAGATCAGTTTTTGTCCCATTCGAAAATCTCTATTCCTTCAAGAGATATAGCGTGGATAAATTAGTCTGGGACACCCTGTATATTATTATTATATTATCAATATTTTGGGTTTTAGATTGATGTCACCAGAAATTAATCAAAAACCTTCATTGTTTCCAAAATTGGGATCGAAATTCAGATATTCTGGTCGAACTCATTACGAAACCAGAAAAACTCCCATAGATCGTCCAGCTCCCCAATTCGAGCGTTCTTTAACTGGAAAACGATTAGCTTCTCGTAGTATGGATCGTAAGTAATGAGTTAAACATAAATTATTTGCCAATAAAACACAGTTTTAGTTTATAATCACATTTATTCTAGCAATCAACAGAATTTTTTTATATTAATCTACATACTTCAAGGTACTGAAAAAAAAATCAGCCGTATTGCTAATTACTTGTACTTTGGGTCTATTCTATTTTCATGAAACGTGTTTCACGTTTCATGTTTCTTTGATGTGAGTCCTCCCTTACAAAAAAGCGAAAGACAAATTAAATAATCACCTTTATTTATACAATAATTTTTAGCACTCGGTGGATTACGAGCCGACGAAGATTTTAACGAAGCAAATAAACGACACACGATGTCCCACCCACCGGAGTACATACCCGATATCGATAATCAAACTCCCGCGACTGTCAAGTCTCCCAAAGAGAAAAAGGAAAAGGTATCTAATATATTTGATTAAATTCTGTTTATTTTTTATCCGACGATTTATAGTTTCTACCTCCATATCTTTGTCTAACGTTTTTGGTTTGAATTTACTGAATGGAGCTAGAAAATTATAATTAACTTTAATATAATATATCTTATAACTTAGCTTGCTAGGAACAGAAGTTCAGGATCTGTAAAATCTGGAAGTTCGGCTAGTTCTTTCGAAGGAGAATATGAGGCAGCAAAAAATGAAAAGGTCTTTTTTAATATTACCGACTATGCTGATTTTTTATTTTTAGGTGCCTATAATTTTTCGCGTAGACTATTGGCTTTATATGCTTTATTTCTTTTGTATATTTTATAAGGTGGTTAACATAATTGAAATATTTTGAGCATGAGTTTTCGCAAAATAAATTTAGCGAAATTTATTATATAATATAATTAGACTTTGGCTTCTTTTCTATGATTTATTGGTTCAACTTTCATTTTATTATGGACACCTTAAATTCTTCAATTGATTTATTAGTGAACTCACTTGTTTTAAATATTCCCAAAATACTAAATGTTTTCCAGTGCTCTTCTACAGCGTGTCCTCTCATCTGCTAGTTTCCTTTTCAATACTTCCGTTATGAAACCATGTCCTTTTTCCCAATTGTCCCTACAATCCACCATCCAGCGCACCAGGTCCGCTGAGAAAGCACCCTCTACATCCCATAATAATGTCTCTTTCCTGTTCCCCCTTAAAGCACCCGCTTAAAAACTGAGTGATGTAAAAATCGATCTTCTTATGGCTGCAATCCAGCCATGTCCCCAGGTCAGGTATGAGACTCTTTGTCCATTGAGCAACGCTTTCTAGCTCCGCCCATCTCCGTATCCATCTTTCCCTGGTAGCTTCCTTCTGCGCACGTCTGATTTCATCCGTCACTTTACCCACCCGAAATAGTCTCTGAAGCTCTTCTACCATTATGTCCATCGGGGAGATCCCGGCGATGACTGCCAGTGCCTCAAAAGTCCTATACGCCCTAGTTACCCAGAGCAGCATTTTCCTCTGCGTGAACAGGAGCATATTTTTGTGCTTCTTGGCTAGTATTACCCCACCGCAGATGGGCGGCGCGTACAAAAAGATCGAGGTCACGACTCCTGCCAACATCCTTCTACCCATGATCCCCGCGCCTCTCATGATTGGGAGTATCCTTGTAAGAGCGGAAATTTGTCTTTATTACAGGTTTGTCTTACATGTTCGTTGTAGATGAGTTTATCGTCGAGCCAGATTCCCAAATATTTTAGCGCCTTGCTAGGTTTTTGAAGCATTGTTCCCCACAACAAAAGCAATATCTTCCCCTTTCTTCTTCAATGGGGGTGCCTTCAGGAAACAGGTAAATGGCGGGAATTGTTCTTCCAGCATCTAGAAAGCTGGTTCGCGTTAACAGAAATTATTAAATTTAGCCTGAATGAAAAGATCTAACATTGGTCTGCAGTCATTTGAACTGTTATCACACTAATGTTATGGTTGCCACTAGATTACCTATATGTAATGCTGTCGCTACAAAAAATGAGAACGAATTTTAAAATAATGTGTTGAATCGAACAATTGCATCCTTAAATAAATAACTAGGTACGTAATTACTGCCGCCTTAGATGTTCGAAATGTCGTCCACCATTTTCAATGCATGAAATCAATTGCTCACGGGTAGAGAAAACAGTAGCTTCAATTTCTGCCCTTGAAATACTTCGTATTGTCCGTCGCTTCCTTTCAACCATGTCAGCTTTTATTGCGGGTCTATCGGATTAAAAGAGATCTTTTACTCGCCACCACAAATAAAAATCTAAACAAGCTAGGTCTGGAGACCTCGGTGGCCAAATAAATGAACTTACAAATATCGGATTTTATTGATATTTGATGCTTATGATTTACTAACACATCGCTTGAAAACAAATAAAACATTCTTATATAATTGGAAAAAGGTAGCATAGCTTACTTCACCAGCCTTCTAGAGGTTGGAAGATCAATTCCCGCCATTTTCCTGTTTCTTACGATATCTCAGGATAGGAAAGAGATATCGCCTTGCTGTTTGCAGTGTTTTATTACTAATATAGTCTACTTTTTAAAGATCCACTTTAATTTGTATGCTTTCATTTAAAATTGTTACGGAAAAACACAATATAAAAAAAATAAAACAGCACCTCTAGCATTTATGTTATTAATCAAATTGCTTCATATTTACAAATTTTCGATTGTTCAACAAAAGCTCTTTCAAACAACATCAAGTTTATCAAAATCGGTCAAGCAGAACCGGAGTTACAGGCGTTTTTTCGTAACAAGCTTCCCACTCTCCCCCACCCCTTATTTTGAAGAGTGTAACCTAAAACTGCCCCAGGCTAGAACACTCCACCTCAAGGAGTGGAATTCGGCACCAATTAAACTATTTTATACACTATCACTGGGATGGGGTGTACAATTAATATTAAATTGGACGCCACCAGCTTTTCAATCGAAACGAAGCAATTAAAACAAGAAACAAAAGGTGGAAAGCTGGAAACACCTTGTAAGGAAACAAAGTTGAGTTACAAAAAAAAAAATTTTATTATTCCCGAACACGTTTATCCAATTCAATGATTATTGAATAATCAATACAGAGAATGAAATAATAATTATTTATTGAATTACTTGAAACTCAACATAAATTGAATATTTCAAAAATTGACGAAACATTATTAAGGAACAGATCAGGTAAAAAAGGAGCTTATGCTATGGCGCATACAAAACCGGAACTCCAAGTGCCAAAATATAACTTAACAGTGATCTGTTTTATTCTATTCGTTTTGTTCCTCAAATACACAAAAAAAATGTAAATCAGCAAATAAGCAATAAATATAAATAAGCTGTAAGCACTAGAAAATTACCTAGGGAAAATACAATAATTAACTTACCAACCAAACAATAGAAAATTGTTCACCAAAAATTAAAAAGAAAATATAAATAACTGTTGCCTTCGATGAGGCAGTTAGAGGAAAGAAAGAGTCCACTCAAAAATTGAAATTTCGAACACCGACAGACAAAAATGGAAGGGGAATTTTATAAAAATTGATGTTCTATTTCGGAGTAGCTAATGCGACAAGGAAACGGCATGTTTAAAAATTTTGTAGAAATTTGGGAGGAAGTGACTAATGAGCCAAAAAATTCACTATACTCTGTTTCTCATTGTCTGACAGCACGCGAAAAGGTCACAGATGCTAGTCAGGTAGTAAACCATAAGCGTCACCGTTCATCTAAGGAATTTATTTACTATTTAATTTTATACCCGATCTGATATATAAAGGTAATATGAATCTAAATTCGGTTAGTTAAAACAACTGACCTTCATACATTTGTAGAGTACATACAGTTAAAACAATACATTATTTTTGAAATAATTTTGTAACTCAACTATTCTGATGAAATAGCCAAGAATCGTGGGATAACAGTGCTTCGTTATGTTATGGTTATGTAGCTAGACATAATAAAACATTTAAAATGGAAGATGTTCGTGAACTCATGAAGTGCTAATTGACAACAAGAACTGGAGAGATGCTGTGAATCATGTAATTAAAGAGGAAGAGAAGATGTGGGTTTTAGATAAACTCATAGAACTAACTATAGAACCGATAGTGATCTCTCTCGACGAGTCTTCGGATGATTCTTGTATGGCCAGCGAAGAGGATGATACTATAGATTGAATTTTATATTTCCCATAAATGGAATGTTTACTTTACTTAATATACATTAATTTATTGTGAATAAATTTGAATTATGAAAATTAATCTATATTTTCTTTAATTAGTTTAATTTAATAAAAATGAAAATATAACTTGTTAATAGGCCTGAACGAATGAATTTTATTACAACTGTAATGTTGACCGAATCTAATGAAATAAGCAAAATAAATTAATATCGTAATCTCCGCCACTGCCGCAATGTTTATCGTTTATCTGGCATTGTTCAGTTTTATTTTACCATATTGTATTTTGAGCTGAAACAGGGATGTATAGATAACCAATACAGACACATACTTGTTTTGCATTAGAATTTTAGTATTTACTTGTAAAATTCTTAGCATCACTCTGTAAGAGATAAATTTCTATTTGAATATTAAATGAGGCTACTGTGCTGTCAGACATTAAGAAATAAACTATAAATGAAATATATGGTTTTAAATGAAACTAACTGTTTCTAAATGACTCCACAATATATTTGAAAAAATGTGTAAATTGCAAGTAAATTATTGACAATTGTTACGATAAATATATCATCGTCAAAATGACAGAAGTTACTTTTGACATGATGTATACTTGATATATATTTGGCTAGTCCAAATAGTGCCCCATCTAGTGATAGACTTAATATATATGAATAGAAAAAAGAAGAAGATTTTACAAATAGTAGCTTTGATATTATTAGCCCTATGGGGATATTCTGGATATCTTTGTCCCATTTAAGATCAGTATAACTGTGCAATGATTTTCAGACGAAAAACGTAACAGCTGAACAGCATGTTACAACATGTTCAACTGTCAAACACGCCCTCTAGCGGTGGACCTACAATTCTGAAAATAATTCCCAGGCGTTTTTCGAGGCCACTTTTGTTATAAAAATTTTTTTACCGAACCTGTGCTATAATCCACTCCTGAGGTATGGCCGACGGCCGTTCTTAGGTACTACTCCTTCATTATAGCTTTTTAAACTGTCATTTTCCTCTCTTAAAGCATAATAGTGCGAAACAGTTTACGTTATGGAAGACTGTCAAAATCTGCATCGTAACGAGCTCAGCGTGCCATCTGAGCAATTAGCGAAAATAATAATTTTTTGCGATTGTCAATTATGTTAACCACCAATTTTTAAAAATACGAAAGCTTAAAAAGTTTTGAGTAGTTAAGTCTTGAGCTTCTGTGTAGTCGCCCCTTGTAGCTGTCCAATATTTATTTGTTTCTGTTGAACTTTTCGCTTGCTTAGCTACACTGTGAGAATTTTTTTTTTATGATTAGAAAGCGAAGCCTGTTGGTGGTGTTGCGGTGCTACCCGCTGGCGGTTTGTTCGGCAAAAAGAGTGATAAAGATAAAGAAAACAGAGATTCAAATGCTCCACAGCAAAACGGAGATGATTCTCAGTTGAATACGAGTAACGAGAGCGATAAATCTCCTCACGATAAAAAGGATAAAGGAAAGGTACGATCAAATTACGATATTTTTTGATCGTTCGCAGAATATTTTCAAAATATTGTGCGAACCTTTTATGTTAATGTATATTTTGTTTAGATTTTAGTGTTAGTTAGATAACCCTATGTACTTTTATAAAAGGAATTAATATTTTTACGAATATGGTGCACTAACTATAGACATTTTAAATGCTGTCAACGTATTTATTCATGATTTTATTTGTGATGGTAGTTCAGATTGGTCCGTTTGTATACTGAGTGTGATTCTATTATTCGAAAATTGGACAAAAAATATACTGAACTACACCATCATAAGCAGAACTCCTTTCAGCTAAATCTCTACAGGGCTTATTGCTTTTTAATACAGGGTGTCCCAGGAGTTCGTACAAAAACTTGGAGGCGATAGAAAGACTAAAAATAATGATGGTATTTCATATTAAATTTTTTCTTAACGCCCTTTGTTAACGAGCTATAGGGCTCTAAAGTTGGGAATGAAAAATGGTTTTTTATTTACAATTATCAAATGGCTGATTGGATATTGGTAATATTTTAACCGTAAATAAACACCATAATTGCACACTTTTTGGCGTGATATACAAGTCCATACTTGTGAACTCAGGTACCGACTAAGTTAAATGATGGATGCGCCATTTTTTTTAAGTAAAACTTTTTTCATTTATAAATGCAATAATTGGCTGTTGTGAACATTTTTAGAGATATCAAGTCCTCTTGTGACATCTCGATAACATTAAAGGTTTAAGAGATACGGGCAATTTTATGTCGCACTGCACACCTATTGGCGAATTCACATTTATTTTGAATGTACGATTACAGGGAGCAGCTTATTAATAAATTCGTGTAATTTTTTTAAACCGTTTTGACTTTTTTGATGTCGTTAATTACTTGGTTACTCGTTTTTTCTAATCTGCTAATGTAATGTAGTTATTCATTTTTCAGGGTTTTGTTGATATTTTTACTTTTATTGAAGTAATGTTCGTTTTCAATAAAGTTCTTTATAGTTAAACAAAGTAAAAGTTTATATTTATAAATGTAGACTGCACCAATTTATTAATAATTTGCTAATAATACAGGATGCTTCCTTTCATAGTAAATTCAAAATAAATGTGAATGCGCCAATAAGTGTGCAGTGCGACATAAAATTGCCCGTATCTCTTAAACCTTTAATGTTATCGAGATGTCACAAGAGGACTTGATATCTCTAAAAATGTTCACAAAAGCCAATTTTTGCATTTATAACTGAAAAAAGTTTTACTTACAAAAAAATGGCGCATCCACCATTTAACTTGGTCGGTACCTGAGTTCACAAGTATGTTGTAGACTTGTATATCACGCAAAAAGTGTGCAATTATGGTGTTTATTAACGGTTGAATTATTACCAATTTCCAATCAGCCATTTGATAATTGTAAATAAAAAACCATTTTTCATTCCCAACTTTAAAGCCCTATAGTTCGTTAACGAAGGGCGTAAAGAAAAAATTTGATATGAAATACCATCATTATTTTTAGCCTTTCTATCACCTCCCAAGTTTTTGGTACGAACTCCTGGTACACCCTGTATATCTGTTGTAGAAATGGGCAAAACCTTTGTGCTCGGTTATGTCATTTGTTAGCAAAAATGGATTGTAATTTGTATGCGACCTGCTTATTTGTACGTAACACCCAGAATCACGAATTTAATTTCACCCAAAACATATCTGGTAAATAGCAAATCGTGGGGTAAGTATGGTTGAAATAATACCCTTCTTGGTGTGCGTCATCGATTGTGACGTATATCCGGGTTTTCGGCATGTCGTTTATTTTATTTGCTATTTAGACATATAGCTAACCTTGAATGTGATAAATAAAATCATCAGGATCGTATTAAGCCAAAGCCGAGAAAGCTATGAAATTAATAATTACCAGCTTCTTTTTCTAACTAAAAATACTTCAGAACTTTCAAAATGCTGATGTTTTTTCGTGTATCTAGGCATATTTTTGTATTATTTAAATAAATATAACAATAAGATCAATATTCACTTCTCATAAATAATAATTGACCGTAAGCAACAAAGTACACACCTGACAAGAACTGTCAGTGTGACAGTAGAAAAAGACGTAAGACACATTGCCGTTACGAAAGTTACGCCTACATAGTATTTTAACCTCGAGATTGATAGGTTGCGCTGGCGAGTAATCTAATTCTAAACATCAACCAATCAAATTTTCGTAAGTCAAAGATTAGGGTTAACGGTTGTAATACATTCAAACGGTTCATTATTGTTATATTTTTATTAGGATTAATCACAGACCTTCCTTTTTTTCCATTTCTTCCTACTTAATGTGATAGAAGGAGATTAACAATCGATGACGCACACCAAGAAGGGTATTATTTCAACTTATAATACCCGTGATCGCAAATGTTTTTTCAAAATCAATCTTGTAAATAGCAAACAAAATCACTAAATTTGCTAACGGGCTATTGGTAGTAGTTAGGGAGGCGAATAGGGGATTTTCCGGGAATAATTCGGAATTCGGAATTAATTCGGAGATATTGCATCATATTACAAAACTCTGTTTGGCGAAATGCATTTTTTTCTTCAACGTACAGCGTTGATTTACCTACGATTTTCACATAAACGTGTTCATATCTTTGGAAGGACTCTGTATAACGTGGAAAAACCTTATATAAAAAGCTTCAAAAAAATGTAACCAATCCGAATTCGGTATAATATAAAGGGGTTCCCATTAAAAAAATCATGATTGGTTTGTAACGGAGTTATGCAGCACTCTGTATAGTTCGGTATAATTTCAATATATGGACCTTCCACACATATTCTATTTTTGTTAATAACATTTTTTGATATCTCTTAAAATAACCCATATACCGAAGTTTGTCGTAAGGTTGGTACACCCTGTATATATTTACGTTGGCTGTAACTATCGCTTTATTGTCATTCTTAAATTCTCCGTTTTATCAGGGAGAAAGAAAGGAGAAAAAGAAACAAAAAAACCGTTTTCGATCAGATTAAGAGAACCCACCAACATTTTTGTCAGATTAAGAAAATATGCTTCGAAGATACCGAGATGAACCTTCCCTATGAAAATCTGACGCGCTCGAGTCAATTTATTTTCTCGGATTATTGACTACTTTATATGCCTACTTCACCACGCAAACCGGCAGATTAGTATACCGTTGTTATCAGAGGCACGTGGGGCATACGTGGTATGAATATCTGACGCGCTCGAGAATGCCCAAGTAACTGTTTTTTTTTAACATTTTTGAAAAACCGTACACGCCATATCCATCGCTAAAATGGTTTTTACCATACGAGCTTTTCTTTTTGATAGGTCTCGACGGAGCTCGAGAATGTCGCCATTTAGCGACCTCGCTTTCCTAACTATTAAGTCAAAATGAAAAAAAAATAAGTAAAAATAACAATTATTCTTTATTATTTGAAGATTATACAGGATGTTTCTTTGGGAAAGGGAATAACTGAGAAAGACAATTCTTTGATGGTTCCAAAAAACATACTTAATCTGTATTCTATACTTTATAACCGAGTTACAGTGTTTTATCAATCCGGCCTATTTCTTTGGTACCCCATTATTTCTGAATTATTTTGTAATTTGGTACACGCAATGAATATTACTCCCGTTGGATAAAATAAAATCTCCACGTAATAGTCGTATGCATGTATGTATATTGGGGACATTCATTGAGACCTAAAAGATCTATCGTGCCCCCTTACTTCTACTTAGTTTAATTATTTATTTACGGGTAATACCAAATATTTTATAAAAACAAGGGCAAAATGGATTAAATGTGTAAAATAAAATTTAAATTTAACATAAAAACAACTATTATGACAAGAAACTCCGTGAAGAATAACAACAAAATTACTAAAAGTGTAGAAGACATGTTAAACATATGTTTTTATTAATGAATTGAACGTATCTGCAACGAAATCTATAACCGATATTTGAAAAAAAATTTAAGAATGACATAGACATAGAAAAATTTCAAGAAGTCGTAAGAGTTGTTATGAATGTCTATGTTGAAAATTCACCCAAGCTTTGAACTGGCTTACCTTTGGATTCACTGATACTAGCACCAAACGTTTAATTAACACTTCTCAACAGTCCCTAAAAATATCGGTACAACCAAAAACTATATTTATTATACGCAGAAAATCCAAATTTAGTGAGGGGGGATACCAGGCAAGAAGAATATCAAAAAGTGATTCAAAAACCTCTCATGATTTACAAAAATGTAACAAGCTCTTAGACAGAAGAAACATTACCAATTTTTTAAATCCTCTTGTTCCTTGTATTTATACGATTTTCGTTGTCCATAACATCTTTACTCTCTTTACGCTCTTTACCAGATATGTTCGGACGACACCAGATTCGTAATCGTGGGGTACAAATATTGCATTGATTTAATTTTAAATCTACGAGGTTTGAAAAAGGTAACTTTATTTTTCTCGATATCTATTTCATGCACTTAAAAGAAATACCTCTCGGATTTAATACACTTGTGGCAGTACGTTTTACAATCCTATAAGCATTTTTTAGTATTGCTTTAATTTCTTCCAGCAATATTATAGTCTTTATCTCCCCAATCATGGCAAACCTAATTTCTTTTCAGTTTTGATAACAGAAAAAATCGTACGTGAATACGGGGACAGCAGCAAGACTGCGGTTTTGTTTCTGGGTAAAAAATCACGAACAAGCAAAGATGTGTAAGCAGGTGCATTATCGTGATGCAAAAGCCATTAAGCGCTAATTACGAGTTGAATTCAGTTTACAGCCGAGGCTGTGTAATCTGAGCGAAACACGAATAATAAAGCCTCGGTGGTAAACTTCTGAGCTTTACGCATAATAAGCACCTCCTACTTCTAGTAATATAATATACTATTTTGTCACAAAATTTAATATACATTATTGTAGTGCAATGTTACTAAATATTTAAACCATTAACAGACATTTTTCGTGATTTAATAAAGTTGAAAAAGATATATTTTCTTTAACAATTCGTACAAAGGGTTATAATAAAAAATATTGATTTTATGTCAGTAGAGCGCATGGTATTCTGTATTTTTTTTCAAAAATATAGCGTAAAAAATGTTTAGTTGGTATAAAATTACTAAAATATAATTATCTCATAAATAACAAAAATCTATTTTATTTTTTTCGCTTTAACATCCTGTACCTCCGTAAGGAGCAGACTAAGACCCATTATTGTTGATGAAAATATTATTATTTTGGCCTTCTGAACGTAGATTTACAATTTGGCCCATTACTTATGAATCACCCTGTATAAGTTTATAAAAGGTATTAAAAATTTCTTCAGGCTTTCTACGAAACGCAGTGGAGTGCCTAAAAGAATAATTCAGTACAAACCAACAATACTGTAAATCTGTTTTCAATTTTTGTCCCTCAAATATAGTCTAGGAGGAATCGGCGCATGAGTACCGAAAACTATTCCACCTCAATTTTTTCATGCGATCCTCTTCAAATTGCCCTACTGATGATATAAATGCATGTTGCCATATTGTTTAAACAATTGCAAGGAATTGTTATTTTTCAACCTGACAAATTTTTTTCATATACTTCATTGAAATACCAATAAAAAAGGTCCTATGACTTTTCACAATAAAGTTGATATTTCCAAAGATATGAATTTTTTAAGGTTAGAAAAATCTCAAATTTGGGTACTTTCGACCCTTGAAAAATACAGGGTGTTTTCAAATGACACCTACAACGTTTGCATGTAGATACCTCTCGTGAAATTCAACAAAATTATATGAGGATTTAGAGGTCCAGTCTCTTTACTTTTCGAATTACAGGGTGTTAGTTTTGAAAAATTGAATGTTTTAATTCGATAACTTTGAAATGGATGAATCAATTGATTTGACATTTGGCAGGTTCTTTTTAAATGTAAAAGGGCATATTTTGATGGAAAAATATTTTTCAATTTTTGATACAGTGGTGTACATTTGGGAGAATATGTTACCTTTCCCCTCCCATTTTTTACGCCACTGACATTTGGAGCAATTTTCATTCAATTTTGTATTCCTCAATGGTTTTCACGTGAAAAACGAATAACCTTTACGTATCAAAAAATTTGTAGTTTTCAAGATATTTAATTATTTCATGAAGTCTGCAAGAAAACTTTTTAATAATTAATTTGAAAAAAAAATTCCTGTATTTTTTGCAATAACTACCCAGTACTTATGGTTGGAATATGTAACAGGAACTACTAATTTATGAAACAGCAATGCATCTAATTCATTCGGAGAAGATTGTTGATAATATTTGTCCCAACTAGTGATTTTATTTGAAAAAATAGAAAGAATCCATGCAGCTACATCAATTATTTCCGGCAATCGCCAGTCTTTCCAAGGCATGCGATTTTCAATGAGAAAACGTTGCAAACTGTGTATAAATGTAAATGGACAAAGTTTTGGATAGCTCTTATAATTTGTTGACTACTTAATTCTTTTGTTAATAAAATCACAAGTTTGGACAAGTATTTTCAATAATTTTCTCCGAATGTTTTAGATGAATCACTGTTTCATAAATTAGTTCCTTTTACATATTCCAACCATAAGTACTTGGGAGTTATTGAGAAAAATACAAGACATTTTTTTTAGAGTTAATTATTAAGGGGCATCTACCAAATTCGACCTTGCACAATTATGCTTTGTATATTTTTTTGTTTCCCTACGTCCTCACGTTTAAGTTCACATTACGAAAATTTTATTAGAAATATGAAAGATCCGCAACATGTAGGTAGCCAAGCGGTCCAAGCGGATTTTGGTTCACGTACTACTCTATAAGTTTCGTCAGTACTGAACTTGGAGACCGGCGAGCGTTGTATCAACAATGGAACGGCACGCGACTACCGAAGCAGAGAGACAATGTCAGTCATAGAAGGATAGAAAAGCGAGAGATGGATTTTTATCCGATAGTTCAGTGGTAGCAACCGAATTTCAATAAGGAATTTTACGGTCATAAGTAATTTGAGGATTCTTAGATTTTTATATAGTATTCATAAAGCTTCAAATTAGACTTCTTATCAATTAGTTTTTCCATCTAATCCATATTTAATTCTTTACAAGGGCTCAAACTTTGCTTAATATGTGTAATTACCTCATGATTCGTATTTTTTTCAACAAAATTTGGTTAGCATTTCAAAGTTTTTATTCGATGAGAACTCTAAGTTCAACATTAATCTACATGATATATTTTTTTCTTAATTTTCAATACATCCATTACCTCAAAATTCTTTGCCAAAAATACTTCGATATTTTGTCAAATCGCTTCCGATAGATTCCCCTTAAGAAGTGATCTCGTAGACCTCATGAAATCATTAAAGCTATTTTTTGGCGTTGAACCGTAATCAATTATGTTTTAAAAACATATCCAATTTTACGTCACAGATTTGACGATGGCGAAAACGAAATATTTTTAAAACATATGTCGTCAAGAATATCAAATATCATTTGCCATTGAGCAAGGCCCGATATTATGAAAGTTTTTGCTACAGACTATTATTATTTGCTCCATTTCTCATTTGTTTGGGATATTAAATAATAAATAATATGAAAATGAAAGCGGTACCAACAAGGCAGAATTTTGCACATCAAAAATACGTTGTCAGAAAATATTTTGGTAAGACTGAGGTACTGAATCAATTACTGAAGATTTATTGATAATGAGTGTACAGAAATACTGAAAATTTTGAGATATGAATGAAAAGATAACCTTTCAATTTTTCCGCAGTTTCTTCATCCACTGTTAATAGCAAATCGTCAATAGTCATTTGAAACATTTTTTACAAAAAAAAGGGATATGCAATTTTACTTCTATGTTGTTTTTGGTTTTCTTGCGATCATAAATTATGGGAGCCTGCGATATACATAATATGAACAAAAGACAATGACAACTGACAGCTTCGAACCGCTCCTTATTCTTTGGTTCAAAAAAATGCAAAGTGCATTCCGTCTACGACGTCATTGTTTCAACGCTCAAATGAAATATTTTCAAAAAAAACGAAATAATTTTAAAACAGTGGTACGCCAAAAAATAGCTTAAATATCTTGAAAACTTCACATTTTTTGATACGAAAAGGTTATTCGTTTTTCACGTGAAAACCATTGAGGAATACAAAATTTAATATAAATTGCTTCAAATGTCAGTGGCGTAAAAAATGGGAGGGGAAAGGTAACATATTCTTCCAAATGTACACCACTGGATCAAAAATTGAAGTATATTTTTTCATCAAAATATGCCCTTTCACATTTAAAAACTACCTACCAAATGTCAAATCAATTTATTCATCCATTTTAAAGTTATCAAATTAAAACATTCAATTTTTCAAAACTTTAACACCCTGTAATTCGAAAAGTAAACAGGCTGGACCCCTCAATCCTCATATTATTCTGTCCAATTTTACGAGAGGTATCTACATGCAAACTTTATAGCTGTATTTTTCATGGGTCGAAAGTACCCAAATTTGAGATTTTTCGTACCTTAAAAAATTCATATCTTTGGAAATATCCATTTTATCGTGAAAAAGTCATAGGACCTTTTTTATTGGTATTTCAATGAAGAATATAAAAAAAATTTGTCCGGTTGAAAAATAAACATTCCTTGCAATTGTTTGAACAATTTCCGTTTAAGCAATATGGCACCGGGTTGCCCCATGGCAACATGCATTTATATCATCAGTAGGGCAATTTGAAGAGGATTGCATGAAAAAATTGAACAGTTTTCAATGCTCATCCTAGACTAATATTGAAACAGTGTATTTTTAATATTTTATTCCAAGTAAGAGAGGAGAATTTTATTTTGAATTTCTTAAAACAACCAACAACTAAACATTTATTGACAAAATTTTCTTTATTACTTGTACAATCGATGTAGGGTAGTTGAATATTGGCGTTTTGTAATAACCGAATAAGTGGGTAAAACAGAATATTTGCACCTAGTTTTTTTATTTAGTTGTATTGCATGTATTAATGTGCATGTCTTTTTATTTACGCATTAGAGCCCTGGTTTAATGTTTGGTTCCAAAAAAGAAAAATCGCCGAAGGAGAAAAAAGAAAAAGAAAAGATCGCTGCTACTCTTGATGAAGGAAAAGGTGGTCCACCAGTCGGCTCTCCACAATTACCTGGATATACCAGAGAATACGATTACGAAGCCCCAGAAGATCAAGTTACACCCAGAAAACCTTACACACAAGGCTTTAGCTACGAAAAACCTGGTTCTCCAACAAGTCCTACCGGCTCCAATGATGCACCCCATTCTCCCACCAAGAGAGCAACTGCTACTGCATTTAACTATGCTCCTGGAGACGTTGGAAAACTTAAAAAGGAACTGTTCAAAGACCCCAAAGCGGATAGTGCCGATTTTATCAAAGGTGAACAGTATTCACACCAAGCTCCACCAAAAACGCAATCACCCAGATCTAGTAGTGGTACTGCTGCTGCGGGTCCTAAAAAAACAAGACTTGTAACATTATACGTCGTTACCGGCACTAGAGATCCTAAAACCGGCTACATTGACGTAACCACTGCGGCGGTCGATAAAACAGTGGGTCAACAACATATCGACACTGGACTCATCGACTGCAAATATGGTTTGATCGATCCATCTAACGGTACAATTATCATCACAGATCCGTCAAACGGTCAAAAAGAAGTAGTTCAAGGTCACATCGATCCCATCACCAAACAAATCATCATAACTTCGGGCTCTGTTATAGATCCTAAAACTGGTCATAAGACTTCGAACTTGGGACAAATTATAGCTATTTGCGAACCAAAATCCAAAGGGATCACTGTACCCAATAAAAGAATAATAAAAATAACTATAGCTACTGCAAAGAAAGATCCTAAAACGGGACGTGTTGAAGTTGAAAAAGGTCATACCGAAACATTGGAAGCTATTTTAGACCCGGCTACTGGTAGAATAGACTCTAAATATGGAGTTATAGATCCGATTAATTCTACTATAACCAGCAAGGATCCTAAAACTGGTAAACTCGAACAATATCCTGTCGAAATCGACAGTAATTTGGGCCACTTTGTCGTTAAACAAGGAGTAATAGATCCGAAATCTAACAAAGTAGATAACAGTTTGGGTCAGCTAATCAAAATTTCCGAACAAGGCGATTCAATCGTTCCAGTAACTGCTTTAACAGCGCAACGAGATCCAAAAACCGGGCAGCTGGATCCAGTCGAAGCACACAAAGAAACAACTAACGGTAAAATAGATTCCAAACACGGTCTCATCGTCACAAAATATGGATCTGTCAATGTGAAAGATAAAAAGATAATAAGCCGCGAACCACGAACCGGTAAAGTCGAAGAACATGCCATACAATTCGACGCAAACGATAATATAATCGTGTTAAACGGTGTAATTGATCCTAGAACGGGTAGTAGGGATAACGATTTGAGTCAGATCCTTCAAATAGAAAACGAAATAGAACCGGATATAGTGATTACATCTCAAAGTGGTAAATTGGATAAAAAAGGACTCGATCCAAAATCCGTTACTGCACCGGAAAGATCCATCGGTATGTACGATCAAACCGGTAATAAACTTTACACTAAATACGGCGTGATTAATTTAATACACGAAACGCTTAATTTTATTGATCCGAAAACGGGTAAAACTGAAACTAAACAAGGTATCCGGGAATCCTCGGGAGATATCCTCTTCAAAGGTTTGGTTAACCCGAAAACTGGAAAAATTGATAAAGACTACGGTAGAGTTATCAAACTGGAATTGAGTGAACCTAAGGTGGATCCTTTAGTTAACACCGCTCCCATGAAACCCGATAAAAAAAGCGTTCCTGTTAAACCACCGAGTCCAACAAGAAGTAAAGTTATTAAAATTTTAACGGTGACAGCCAAAAGAGACCCGAAAACAAATCAATTGGATCTCGAACACGGTCACGTCGACCAATCGGCTGGAATTCTTACCCCGAACGGGGAAATAGAATCGAAATATGGATTAATTAATCCGAAAAGAGCCACAATTACCATCTTAGATCCAGCCACCGGTAAACAAGAAACAGTTCAAGGACAAATAGATCCGACAAGCGGTCAATTGCAAATTATCAACGGACCTGTTATAGATCCTAGAACGGGTAAAAAGGATAACACATTAGGTCAAATAATCGCTATTGCTTCGTACGAACCGAAAGAAGGAACTCCGATCAAAAATCTTTTACCCTCTCATCCCATACCTAAGAAAAGAGTTATAAAAATTTTGATTATAACTGGGAAAAAAGATGCCGCTACCGGTAGAATAGATACCGATAAAGGTTTCGTTGAAAAATTAACAGCCACCGTGGATCCCGTCAGCGGTATAATCGAGTCGAAATATGGAAAGATCGATCCACAAAACAAAAAAGTTGTTACGAAAGATAAATCTGGAAAATCAGTCGTAACTCCGATCAAAGTCGATGAGAACACCGGACAAATTTACATAGACGATAACGTTGTCGATAGCAAGACTGGAAAAATAGACCACAGCTTATCTCAAGTGATTAACGTTGTCGATCCACAACATCCTGCCGTGGTTATAACGACAGTTACTACGACTAAAGATCCTAAAACCGGTGCTATTGATATGAGAAACGGAAAAACTGAAATAACCAACGGAAAAATTATTCCAGAAACTGGGGAAATCGTCACCAAACAAGGAACCGTCAATTTGAAATTGATGAGAATCACTTCCAGGGATCCTAAGACGGGCATCGTACAAGAACGACCGATTCAAGTCGATAAAGACGACAATATTATTATTTATTCTGTGGATGGTAATATCGTACAAGTTATTCAAGTTGGTCCAGAAGTTGATCCAGAAATACAAATAAAAACGTACCTCGGTAAAGTGGATTCAAAGAAAAACACCATCGATTACAAAAATTCTGAATCGGATACTACACCTGGGCTTTATGATCCAGATAGAAATAAAATTTACACCAAATACGGACATTTAGATCCGATTTCAGAAACTCTTACTGTCATAGATCCGAAAACCGGGAAATCTGATATTAAACAAGGTCACATCGAGTCTAATACCGGTGAATTATTATTCAAAGGTGGATTCACCAATCCAAAAACCGGTAAAGTCGATAAAGACTTCGGTAGGCTTGTGTCTGTACATATAACCGAACCGATTATTGATTCTGTAACGTCTCAACAACCGTCTGAAAAAGAATATCGTACAATAACTCCCGTTAAAGCTGCTTCGTCACCTATTAAGTCGATAACTCCGCTGAAATCCGCCTCTCCCGTTAAAGAAGTTATAACGGGAGTTCTTCATCCTATAGCGAAACATAGAATCGTTAAAATTATGGTGATTACTGGAAAAAAAGATCCGAAAACTGGGGGTATTGATGGGGAAAATGGAACTGTCGAACACCTGACCGGTATCGTTGATCCGAACACTGGATTAGTAGAAACTAAATACGGTCAATTAGACCCCACAACTGGATCGTTAATCACTAAAGATTCCTCTGGAAACAATCGAATTGTCGAAGGTAAAGTAGATCCCGTTACAAATCAAGTTATTGTAAATGGCGGTCCTGTATATGATTCAAAAACCGGTAGACTTGATGCAACTTTGGGACAAGTATTCTCCATAGTCGGTTTGAAACAAGCTCAAGAAGCGAATCTTGCTCCTATTCCGAAGAAAAAAATCATCAGAATTACTGTCATTACCACTAAAATAGATCCAAAAACTGGAAGGATTGACAATGAAAAGGGTCAAATTGAACAGTCCACTGCTCTACTTAACCCCGAAACTGGTCTTATTGAATCTAAATATGGACTCATCGATCCTAAGAATGGTAAAATCATCATCAACGATCCCAAATCTGGCAAAGTTGATGCTAAATCTGTGCACGTAAATGAAGTTTTCGGTCAAATTATCGTTTCCAGTGGCGTCTGCGACCTAAAGACCGGTAAAATTGACAATTCCTTAGGACAAATTATCAGTATTGCTGACCAAAACGATCCAGCACTAGAAATAACAACTATAACTGCTAAGCGAGATCCTCACACTGGAAACATCGATTTAAACAATGGACATATGGAAACTTCCAAGGCTCAAAAAATTTCAGCGACGGGAGATATTATAACAAAATATGGTACCATCAATATTAAAAACCTCCAAATAACTACCGCGGATCCTAAAACCGACAGACCAATTCAAGTTGACGAAGAAGGCAATATAATAATCACATCTGGAGTTAAAGATCCGAAGAGTGACACCGTCAATTCTACGCTTTGTCAAGTAATTAAATTAGGACCCGAAATAGAACCCGAAGTTCAAGTAGTTACGTTTGCGGGTAAAATAGATCCGAAAAAAAATACCATCGACGCGAAGAATATTGTACCCGAAATTTCAAACGGACTTTATAACCCTATTACTCATAAAATAGATTCGAAATATGGTCAGATCGATCCCGTGAAAGCAACTCTCACTTATACTGACCCTAAAACTGGTCGAGTAGAAGTTAAACAAGGCTCAGTAGATCATTCCACTGGACAGATTCTATTCAAAGGTTACGTTAATCCTAAAACTGGTAAAACCGATCCTAATTACGGTCGACTCATTGCAATACTTATTAGCGACCCAAAAATTACTAAATCTGGAGAAATTGTTAAAACCAGTGGCAAAAAAGTTCGGATCGATCCGAAGAATAATCAAGTATGGGTTTATGATTACAACGATCCTATTACGAAAGAAGAAGTTTATACAACTGGTCACATAGATCCTGTAACCGGTTATATAGTCTCAGTTTACGGCCATTCCGATCCCAAATCCGGTACTATTTCAAAACTTAGTAAAATAGATCCGGTTAATATAAAAGTAGATCCTGAAACTAACCAAGTTTTCACCAAAACATCCCAAATTGACGAAATTGGTGAACCGCTATATTCCGCTTCCGAAATCGATCCCAAGAACGGTCAAATATATACGAAATACGGGAAAATCGATTCAAAAACCGGAAAATTTGTCATAGTCAGAATTTATCTAATAACGCAGAACGACCCGCAAGGCAAAGTCCGGGAAATAGATCCGAAAGATTGTCAATTTGATGAAAAAACCGGTCGTATAATTAATGTTTCCACTCAAACAGTTTATATTTACAGTATGGTTGATCCAAAAACGGGAAAAATCGTACAAGTTGACCCTAACGATCCACTAGTTAAAAGTGCCGCTACAAAAGTAACGCAAGTATTAACACTTACGGGAGAAATCGATCCAATAACCGGTAAAATTCACACAGAATGGGGTCACATCGATCCTAAGACAGGCGATATAGATCCGAAAACAGCCAAAAGAGATCCCGTTACAGGCGAGCTGATTCTCAACTACGCCCAGATAGATCCGAGTCATTTCAAAGATCTTAAAGATACGAAAGTGAAAGTTAAAACGTACGATCGATCGGGCGATAGTTCTTCGGGAGACAGCAGCGATGATGACTTGAACGAATATGCAGCTGATAATTTGGGAGATGTTGCGAATTTAAAAATACCCAAAGGTAGTAGAAAAGGACCCAGCACTCCTGTTATCGTGAAAACGACTACCAAACAGACTGTGACCAAAGATAAAGACGGTGTTATACATAATGTCGAAGAAAAAGTGGAGGACGGAAGGACTGGGGAAATCACCTACTCTACCCAAATAAATAAGGTTAGTATAACAATTGAAGTAAACTCTATTTACGTATTTGGTAACAAAATTTGTTCAAATTTCACTTTGAAAACTATTCGTCTGCGTACAAGTGGAAAAGCTACCAAGAAAGGCTGCATCTATGCTTAATATATTTTCCTTGCTTCTGGAGTAATTTGATGTGTTAACCCCGTGTTAACCCCGCTCTACCAACATGCGCAGCGACTGTAGTAAAGTTCTTTTATTCTGATCAAAACCAAATTAATTTTATTCCGATCAAGATCCTCTATTAATTAGTACGCGAAAAAAAATTTTTCGGGCAGCACCGTTCGGAATGCGGTTTTCGGCATTCGCTTGCAAAAATTATTAAACGATTTTCGGTTCGTCTTTTTCGAATGTGTCAGAAAAATTCTCGGAGAGGACGTCTACGTCCAGGTTGGGGCGCACCAGATGTGTGGGGGGTGTTCGCCGATGCCATATTTGCATTCAGCGACCCAAAAAACCCCCCCTTAACGATTTTCGGTTCGTCTTTTTCGAATGTGTCTGGAAAAGCCTAGGAGAAGATGTTCAGGTCCAGGTTGCAGTGCACCAGGTGCTCGGGGGATCGTTTTCAACGTCAAATTCTGCTTTAGCGACCCATAAAACTCCCCCACAATGATTTTTGGGTTGTTTTTGACACTCTTGTCAGGAAATTTCTCGGAGAGGACGTCTACGTCCAGGTTGGGGCGCACCAGGTGTGCGAAGGTGTTCGCCCATGCCATATTTGAATTCAGCGACCCAAAAAACCCCCGGGCGCCAAGTTTTTTTCCTTCCCCGCACGAATTCTGGGAGTGTTCCACGGAGATGACGTTCGTCGGCTTCCTGAGCCCCAGGTGGTCAGGGTGTCAATTTGAACATCATAATCGTGATCAGCGACCTAAACCCCCGAGTACCCATTCTGGGCCAGCTCTGACTCTTTCTTACAAAGTTATTAAGTTGTCCGAAGGGCGTCTCAAAAAATGCATTTTTCGAATGCATTTTTGGCTGCAACAATGCAATTTCTGATTTTGGACAAATGAAAACTAGGTAACTTTTTTACAAATAATTTTTGCAAGCGAATGCCGAAAACCGCATTCCGATCGGTGCTGCCCGAAAAAAAAAAATTTTAAGCCCTTTTTTCGCGTATAATGACGCGACTATACTACTGAAAACAGTGGGCTGTAAGGCCACAGCATGCAATCCCTACCAGCTACTTGCCTTTACAAAGTTTAAATTAAAACACCTACTTAAATTTACAATCACAACCAATTGTAGAATTTATGGCTAGTCCAAAACCTGGCCTGTTTTTTGTACTCACCAGAAAATTGTGTTCAACCCGCCGTCACTCGCGTCCCCTTTTTTTACACGATCGCTCGCGTGTTAGATTTTGTCTAACATTTGGTTATTTTATTTTTTTATTTATTTTACTTATTTATTGACCAGTTGGGTTAAAAATTATTCACTGTAACTAAAAATGGCGTCGTAGAAATAGAAATTAACTAGAATGGAATTATTTTCTCGTAATGAGATTTGGAAAGAAATTTTACTTGACAATATATTTTTTATCTGTCAAGCTGACACTTTATTTTTCTCAAAACCTTCCTATTCGTACACACCGATACGAGAGGCTAAAGAACCATCCTTTATATCGATCCAACGTTGTCAAATTCAGTAGTAACTACATGTGGCTTTTGCGATTACGCATGCGTCCATGCATCCTTTAACCTTCTCTTCGATGTGACTGAATGTGAGGAGATTAGCCCAGTAGGTAGCATACTGAGCTCACAACCCAGAGGTTTTCTATTTCTTATTTTCTGATATTTTTATACATAGTTACACTTTGATCTGTGGGAAGCGATAAATCTCAATAACTTTCCCTTCCCCTTTCTCAAAAAAATATTTAAACGTGCTTATAAATCAAATAAGTAACGAGAGAAAACTAGACGCAACATAATATATTGGAAAGAACAGAATTCACCCCCCGAATTTATTCATAACATTTAAATGAAAACCAGTATAGTTGTTTACATTAACTTCATAGCCTTTGTCTATATTAACTACGGTTTTTTTTTATATTTCCTGTTACATTACCAACCCTGCTTGGCTCTCAATAATTAAACATATTCTTATTTTCAAAAGTACCGCTAAAATTAATTCAACAGGAACGACATTCACTCATTTGGCAACGTTAGATCGACATAAAGGATGGTTTTTTAGCACTCGTCATACCGATGACTTCGCTCACTCTCACGATCAAGTGAATGACGGCGTGGAATGAATATATTTATTATTCTAATTTTTTAAGGAATATGAATTCCGAACAGTTTTCATAATTATTTTTTCTCAACTAAATTTTCTTGACGCTCCAAAAAAAACCTCGAATCATCCCATTATTTTATGCAGTCAATATTAAAGTGAAATTTCAAAATATTCTCAGCTTACATTAGAGAAAGAACGAATTATGTTACCAAAAATCAACAGGGAAGGAACGAATTGTGTTACCAACAATCAACAATTTCAGTTATTACTGAAATTTCCTTTTTTTCTTTTTCAGTTGTTAATGTTAGCATTGTTATTTATTATATTTTCTGTTAGTTTTTCTTTTTTTAATATTTAAATTTTTGGTTGCTTTTTTTAAATCGTTGATGCAGATTGCTCCAGAACTTGAACGAGGTCTGTAAATTAATTGATAAGACTGATTTTTAAAATTGTTTTATTCAAATAGAATTACAATTCCATATTGTCACCATGAAAAAAATTTTCTTCTCTGATGCCACACAGTGCTGGAGAAGGTTCTCCTACTCCTCATAGCAGTGTTGGAACTGCGATACTAAAATAGCTCTCAGCCGTTTAAATATTTTCAACTGTCCCAAAATGAGTTCCCTTCATGTAATTTTTCAACTTCGGGAAGTGGAAAAAATCATTAGGTCTGAAGTCAGGCGAATAAGGAGGCTGAGTAGCGTTTTTACTAGTCATGCTGTGTGGCAAGGAGCATTATCGTAATGCAACACTCAGTTGTTCTTGATGTTTGGTCTCACACGAATTGTCCTTTTTCGAAATTTTTCAAAAACCTCCCGGAGAAAGTGTTGATTGACCGTTTTGCCTTGAAGTAGAAACTGTTTGTGGACGATTCCGTGGATATCGAAAAAACAAATCAGCATGCATTTGATCTTCGACTTCCCTATCCTTGCTTTCTTGTGCCTTGAGAGGTTAAAGTGTGCCACCCCATGCTCTGGGGCTTGGTTTTTGGATCGTACTCAACACCCCAGAATCGTCACCAGTAATGTCACGTCCCAGAAAATGTGGGTCATTTTCAATCGAATCCAAAAAATCGAGGCACCTTTCATCCTTGATGTCCTTTTGATCTTGCGAATGTTTTTTGCGCAGATTTTCCCCTCATCTCCAATACGTCGGTCAAAATCTGATGAACAGTGGTGTGAGTCAAATTTAACACTATCCCGATCTTCTGACTCAACCGACGATCTGAACGCTCCAGATCCCGAATTCTGTGGACATTTTCATCGGGTTTTGAAAATAAAGGCTTTCCGCTTCGTTGTTCATCTTCAATCGACCTTTTTTCCTTCTGAAAATGCCTTAAACCACTGAAAAACCTGTGCTCTTGACAATACACTATCTCCGTAAGCCTGCTGAAGCTTAGCAAGAGTTTTTGTTACACTGTGCCAAAGTCTGAAGCAAAACCTGATAGCACACCGTTGCTCCAAATTGATGTCTCTCATTTTTAGAATACTATAATGAAAACTGTTTCACAAAAAAAATTGCTAAGGACAACCAAATAACTAGAGCGTGGTCAAACTCGAACTGTAGGTGGATCACATGTTCATCTATCGCACCTCCAACCCCAGCGCCTCCAGTGTTGCCAGATTCAACGCAACGTTGCCAGTTTCATTACTTAATTTACAGTCCTCGCACAGTATACCATACAGTATACACAGTGTATGTTTTGGTATACTGTGGTCCTCGTAAAAAGAAGCAATGGTTAGTCTTGACGGCTAGTTAGAAAACAACTATAAAATAGTAATATTGTGGAAGTCGCTAAAGAAATAAAACTGGTTACTACTTCCAAGCTTTCGGACTTTTCAAATTCTTTTTTGAGGCTAAAATATGAACAAGTTATAATACATTACTATTGAAATTCTTGTATTGAAATATACAAAGTGAGCTTTTACAAATTAAGTGAAACAACTTGAAATACACGTATTCACCTTCCACTGAAAACTAAATTAAAATATAACTTCCTTCAGATTTTTTTTAAAGATGTTGAAAATTTAAATCAAAATGATCATACTTAAATTGAATAAGAATTACTGATTGAAAACCGAAGAAAAGATAATGTTGTTTCATACGTTTTGTAGCTGTGGGATTAATTTTTATTAAGGTTTTCACTATATTAATTTTTATTTTCATAAAATAGGTATTTTTTATATAAAAATGAGTAATTTCAAATTATTAAAATGTGTGAAAGTGTGTCGTTATAATTTACGAATAATAGGAATGATGACTGACTTTGAAAATTGCTCCACAATGTTTGTACGCATAAGTTTATCCAAAAAAAATTTTTTTGAAAAAAAGAGGGGTTTTAAAGTAGAGATTTTTGTGTTTAAAATACAATTCAAATTTCGCACCAAAAAGTTTTAATAGTGATGGCGTCTCTATGATATCACACATCGGTAATTATTTCACTGTTTACAAATAAAAAGAATTTATCACTAATTTGAATTATTTTGTGTGATATTCTTGAACTCTTTAGCGAGTAAATATCATTGAAACGAAGCAAAACCAGAAGATCCGATAAAACTTCGAGCGATATACAAAAAGGTGACGTCACACGTTTGTGATCAGTGTTTTAGCTATAGTTTGTTTTTAAAAGTACATAGAGTATTGAAATGCAATAATCCTTGAACAACAAGATGTTTATCGGATATTACAGAGCTGTACTCAAACTTGACAAAATATCTTACAATTTAATAGTAACTGTTTAGTGGGTAAGAGAACTACAATATTTTATAGCACATACTTTTATATTCGAATGATCCAGCAAAAGTTTTCTTAAAAATTGTGGCATTTTTCAATAGTACCTACCTAAAGCTATTGTATTGTAAAATATTTCGTCAACTATGAGTAGAACTGTAATATCCGATAAACATGTGGTTTTTACAGGATTATTGTATTCCAATACTCTATGTACTTTTTGAATCAAACTATAAGATGGCGGATTGTCATATTATCACAGATTATAAAGAGAACAGATACGAATCCCGGTAAAACATCCAACGATTTTCAGCTCCGCCTTCAATGACCTTGGACTTTTAACTCGGTATGGCTGCGATGTTGCCAGTTTAAAATATTTTCTGAATTTCTTACCAAATTGCAGTGTTGACTCGGGGACAATAACAATTTCTAGTGCCGGATCTAGTTTTTTTGGAAGTTTCCACTAAATTCTTAAAACTGCGCCATGAATTAAAACAATAATCATAATCTAATATATATTTATTTAATACCTATATGTACATTCTTATGATTTGTTATAAATAGTCATTACTCTTGGGAGATTAATTTATAAATACATTTTTGGATAACACTAATAATTACAAAAATCAACCAAATTTTAAAGTACAAATCATTTTTAATTAATTTATCATCAAAGGGAATACAACATACGCCTATGCAAGGGAGAATTTTGATAATAATTTATAGCATCAAAGTTAATATCAAAAACTTTAAAATTTGTTATATTATAGGCCGAGATATTAAATTACATACTCTCTTGGAAATCGAGAGAACTTTATTTTTCTTTCCGAATAAAATTTATTTGGACAGTCTCTGTATTACACTCCGCCGTGATGTTTATTCATTTTATAAGAATAATAGTCTATATCACTATATTTCTATAGTTAATATTACCACATCGCACAATCGATTAGTCAAATAACACAATTAATATCGCCGATTGAACATTTTGAGCACAGATTACAAGTGATTTTGAGCATATTTTGACGTTTTGAGCCAATCCGTCACCGTTATTGTGCATGGTTGCCAAGGATATGGTTTGTGAAAAAAAAGTATATATTTATGGTATGATTTTTATACATTCTTTTTAATTGTATAATTCTTTTAATGTTAATAAAATTGATTTAAAACAAGTAATTATCGAATATTTATATCTGTATAACTATCACACTTAAAAAAAATGCTTTTAAAATATTCGACCTATGATCGTAAATTTGAGGAAATATTATGCAAATTGTCAACCCTGTTGAGAAATTTCGCGAAGTAGCCCGAACGGAGTCGACATACGACGATGGACATTTAATTGGGTATGTCCACCCATCTCTCTCTCTTTTGACTGTTCTCTTTATAATCTGTGATATTATGTTGTATTTACATTTTCAATAAAGTTTATATAATCACAGTTGTAATGTAAAAATAAGTGATTGCTTTAGAACATTTGTATTCTATACAATTATTTTAAATGATTTTTCCAGTTATTCTTAGCGACTGTCATCATGTCTATTTAACAGTAAGAGAAATGTGAGTTTTATGTGTGAACTCCAGAAACATCCTATATATTTGTGGAACGGCTATTGAAATATGCAAAAAATAGCATTTTATTTAATTAAAACAATGCAACCATTAACCAATTCGTTTCTTTTTATTTTATTTGTTTTTGTTTATTTTTATTTTCCTTGGTTTCTGTATCATTTTTTTTATTTTTCGATCGAAATTAAGGCGGATGCACCAACGGATGATGGTAAATCGCCATTTGTAACTGCTCGCGCAGTTACAACAAGAACAGCGACTACTCACGAAGATTTGGGTACGAACGCTCGTACTCAACAACTGGAAGAAAAAACCGTAGCTCATTCAATGACGTCAAGCGCAACGCGACAGGAACAAAGAACTGTTAGACAAGAGGTTAAAACGACTAGTACGGTTGTTAGTGGAGATCAGGTTAATAACTTTTTTTTTGCAAATTCAAATTGATGATCGAAAAACATTTAAAAAGTTTTTTTTTGTTCTATAACGATTTGATTATTTTGTTTTTAATACTTGCGGGAATATTGAGACGTTGTTGCGAAAATTTGGTTTAATTTATTCAGTACGATATTCCTACCTGTTAAAAATACCACCAATACACCTTCAAAATTGACAATTCATCTATACGTTTCGTACTGGTTCATTGAAATTAATAATTTTTCACACCATCTTGCAAAAAACCCAAACGATTCTTGATCATTTTTTTGAAATTTAATAAGAGCGTACCTTCATAAAAATAACATTTCTTTCCCTTATTTTTTTAAAATCCTGCAAATATAGCAAGTATAGTTTGACAAGTTTATCTGAAGCTAAGGGGCATCGGTAAGAGGGGCGCATACGTACAAATGGCGTACGGTACCTATTTTACCAAGTAAATTGAAAATACAAAGGTTGTATGTATGAATGTATGTATTTTGGGGTGACATTCACTGAGACCCCTTACTTCTACTCAGTTTTTGAGGAAAGTGTCAGAAACTAGTAGTTCCTTTAGTCCTATTTCCTGGAGGAATTTTAGGATGTTTGCAGGCTTCAACTTAGGCAAATGTTCCTCTTCTATCCAGTTATCTCCTAGGTGCTGTGCTCTAGGATTGTGAAGTGCTGTGCAGTTGGAAAGTATGTGGATGGAGGTTTTTTCTTCCAAAATCTGCATTCTTCTTCCTCCACTATTTTGAGCTTTTTCAGGTGCCCATTCAGGCGACAATGTCCCGTTAGGATCCCTGTCAAAACTCTTAGCGCAGTTTTACTTTGACTTATGCATTCTTTTGATCTCAACAGGTTGTAGTCACCCAGAAGAGTCTTTGATTGTATAAGCCCTACTAGATCTTTCCAATGGTCAGATTTTCTCTTTTTCTCGGCTTTACTTATTTCTTCCAATATTACATTGGGGCTGATTCCGCAAAAGGGCTCAGGCCCCCAGAAAAGTATTTCAGTCCCCCTCTTTGCTAGTTCATCTGCTATTTCATTTCCTTCTATTCCGGTGTGTCCTGGAATCCATAGTAAGGTTACTATATTGTTCTCGCCTAGTTCATTGAGTTTGTCTGGGCATTCCCACACCATTTTGGAACTGATTCATTTGTAACACACAAGAGCTCAGTGCCTTAATGGCTGCTTGACTATCCGACATTATGATAATCCTTTGTCTTCTGTATCCTTTATCAATATTGAACTGGGCTCACTTTCTTCCTTGAAAGATACTTGGAGCTTTTCCCAAGCTTTCAAAGTGTTTGGTTCCTGGCCCGAACACTCCTATCCCAGTTCCTTCTATTGCTTTTGAGCCGTCTGTGTACCATTGAATGGCATTCTTTCCAAGTCTGGTAATGGTGTTTGGATCCCATTCCTTCTTGCTGCTCAATTCCGTAACGAATTTCTTTGAAAAGTTATACTTTTTCATCATACCGTCTTGTGGCATGTCCCTGATTTCTGATACTTGGGGCTTTTCCCAAGCTTTCAAAGTGTTTGGTTCCTGGCTCGAACACTCCTATCCCAGTTCCTTCTTTTGCTTTTAGCCGTCTGTGTTCCATTGAATGGCATTCTTCCCAAGTCAGGTAATGGAATTTAGATCCCATTCCTTCTTTTTGCTTAATTCCGTAACGAATTTCTCTTTCATCATACCGACTTGTGGCATGTCCCAAGTTGTCTGATTTCTAAGAAGTGAGGAGGTGGTTTTTTTTTATTCCCTCTCTACTTAGTATGTATCTTGTTATTTCTGCAACGCTTTCCACCACAATATGTAGAGGGGTGAGGTTGAGAATCACTTCCATGGCTGCCGTTGGGTATGTTCTCATTGCTCCTGTAATGCATATACAGGCTAGTCTTTGAATTTTGGAGAGGTTTTCTCTCGTCAATAGGCTAGTTCTACTACTCCACGCAATGGCTCCATAAGTGATGATTGGTCTCACTATGGCAGTGTACATCCAGCTTAGGATTTTTGGGTTACAACCCCAGTTTCTTCCTGCCAGATTTGTGCACACCACTAGAGCCATTTTTGCCTTGTATGTAATCTCCTTTTCGTGTTTGTTCCACAGGAGTTTACTGTCTAGAGTCAAACCTAGCTACTTGACTTCTTGTCTCCATTCAATCTCGTTCAAATCAAGTTTTATGGTTTTGAGGTTGAGTTTTCTTTTCTCAGTGAAGGCTATCAGGATGGTTTTAGTGGGGTTGATACTAATTCCCACTTGTCTACACCAGCTATTTGTATAGTTCAGACCCTTTTGTACAATATCGCAAAGGGTGTTTTCGAATTTTCCCCTGGTTGTTATGACAATATCGTCGGCATATCCTTGGCAGGATATTCCGAGATCCGTCAAACCACACAGGAGTTCGTCAACCGTCAGACTCCACATTAATGGGGATGCTACTCCTCCCTGTGGGCATCCTCTGGTAGTGCAGATGGAGACAATGTCTTTGCTCGTCCTCGTCTCTGCTACTCTTGTGAGCAGTTCCGACATCCATTTGGATGTTGTGCTGTCTACACCTCTTCTGTTTAATGCTCTTTTGACAGCCTCATGTGGAGTATTGTCAAAAGCTCCTTCTATGTCCAAAAATGCACATACATCGGTTACTGACAATTCCAACGCCACTGGATAAATCAATATCAGTCAATTGACGAAGTGAGAGGGAAGAACACACGCACGCGCTTGCCAATAAGAAGTCAGCTTTCGATAAAAATCACCAATTATGTAATTCGGAGGGTGTGGTAATTATGGTTTTCGTACAACGCTGCCAGAGCTTGAAGAATACCGTAACAAATTTGGAAAAGTGCCCATCTTTTAATATTCATGAATTGAAAAAATAATGTTTATAGAAAAAATCCAAGGTAACAAGCACATTAAAGAATTAACGTTTAATCATATTGTTGATAAAAAGTCCCTTTCTAATTATTATCACTACATACTTAGCACTTTAGCTTTTTCATAGTTAAACGTGGCAATGTCGAATTTTTTCCACTGCATTCCTTTCACGGTTTCAGATAAACTTGCCAAAGTATACATAATATTATTTGCATTATTTATGAATATTTTTGATAATACTTCAAAATTATCACACGTGAATTCAATTTTCCATTCATACAAACTCAGTCACTGGTTTCCTATTTAATCTCTTGCTCTTCTCCACTCTTATCAGCACGTATGATAAAAACATCCATGAACACGTCAAGCAACGTCTGATTGATTTAACCAACATTTTATTTTTTCATTTTCTAACAACGCATGGCTTATATTATATAGCTGGGTAGACGAGACAGCATAAGTTCGACTAGTTCAGGTGACTCAGGCACCCCCATCGACCCACCTGATGATCCAAATCATCCATATTACAACAGTCCAATTTACAAGGTAGAGTATTTTTTATGAAAATATCGACAAACTTCCGATGCTGCTAAAATCTTAATTAATACATCAATATTTAAGCAACCGTGAACATTTTTTATTTAAACTGCTATTAACCAATTGATAAAAAAAATTTCTATTTAATCTCTGTGTAGGAAGTTCTTCAACGCATGCATAAATACTTGTTTTAAAAAGATCAGGTTTGTTAAATAAATACTTTTGCAAAAACTGTAAGTACGCATGACTTGAGTGTGTGTGAATTTAAATTCAGCCTTGCATGTTTCATCATTTTGTTGAAGATTCTATTTTGGCATCGTGGCTTGTATTAGTATTAATATTAAGTTATTATTATTTATTCTGTGTATTGAACGTATCATTGATTATAGTGTGGGCCACTCAAAACAATCCACCCTGTTACTTGACAGTTCCATTTTGGACTTTGAATTTACTGTTTTAAAATATTCAGGGTGAACTACTATAGTGTAATAACGCCAACGTCATCTTTATTAAATAGAACTCCCCTGAAGAGTTGATTTCAGAATTACTACATTCTTTAGACAGAAATACTGTTTGAGGTAGGGAGTACAATTTTCCAATGGAAGTGTACCAAGTATCTGGGTTGAAACTAGGAACATCAATGACTGATATATTTGGAAGCAAACTATGCATCACTCACAACCTTAGATGTTCCTTTCCTATGTTTCATTTCAAAATCAAACTGCGGTTATCTAAGGTAGAGATAAACTAATGGTTCAGATGGGTTAAAATGTTTAGACAGATACTGTAAAGATGTTCCAAGTGTGAAATGTGTTCCTTCAACATAGCCTCTAATTTTTTAAGCCAAAAATAACTAAAAGATACTTTTCAGTAGACTCTGTTTCACATAAGAAGAACCCACTAGATGTATAGAAGTTGCAGTCGAAGAAGCTGCACATAACAATATCTGAACATCATTAATAGACTAGCTCGAATTAGCTTACTTTGAAGCGAAAAAAAACAAAATGATTAACAGGATGGGAACAATTGGAAATGGTGTATAGGAGGTGTATAATAAACATAAAAAAATAAATGGAAAAATAAGTGGAATTTTGGATTTTTGCGATTTCCGGCGAAAGTTGACGTCGGAGAGGAAAGTGTACAACAGAAAAGTTGTAGATCATAAGAAGGTCTACAACTTTTGTAGGAATTATTTTTTCATATAACCTCAAAAACTCCGAGAAAAATGCGAAAAACCACCTTTATCGTTTCGAAAAATGCATATTTTTTGGGTTATTGATTTTTTTGTAATAAATTTGATCGCTGCAGACCCTTGTAAATTATTTTTTTACGAGGATACCATTAAATATATGAAAATGGTTTCTGTTCGGTTGCTTTTAGAAAGGTCAGACGTATTTGAATATATGTTGAAAAATGTTTCGTTTTATACAGGGTGTGTAGTTTAACTTCATAAATATCAAATTTCTTCATTTTCTTGAATAGAACCACCCGGTTTTTTCCATTTTAATGCATTCAGGGGTAAAAAATAAGGAAAATTCATGTATACTTTCCCATACCTAAACCTTACCGTTATCCAGATATTGAATATTTTCTGTAAATTTTGAGAGATGCAGGTGTGCTCTAAATTTTATTTTGACCCGTTGATACAAGCACTGAGAAATAAAAAAGATTATGTAAATTTGCTTCTAATACATGGTAAATATGGCAAAGTTGTTACAAGAACATTATGTGCTTTATTTGCAGTAAGATCTCTAAAATTTTACAGAAAATATTTAATATCTGGATAACAGTAAGGTTTAGGTATGGGAAAGTATATTTAAATATGCCTTATTTTTACCCCTGAATGCATTCAAATTGAAAAAAACGGATGGTTCTAGTTAAAAAAAAAGGAATTTTATATTTATGAAGTTAAACTTTGAACACTTTTTATACACACCCTGTATAAAATGAAACATTTTTCAACATATTATATTCAAATAGGTCTGACCGAACCGACTTAACATACTTTTCATACCTTTGAGGATATCCTCTTGAAAAAATAATTTGTAAGGGTCTGCACTCTGCAACCGTCAAATTTTTTACAAAAAAATTGATTTCTCAAAAAATATGCATTTTTCGGAAAAAGTTTTCAGACAAAAGTATACTAAAATTCTACGTAGATTTCAAAAATGTATTGATATACAGGGTGTTCCATTTAAAATAACAAAGTTACAGTCGATTTCCGGTTGAACCGAAAGTCTGCCATCTTTGAAAATATTTTAGTTAAAAAGATCACATCCGACAACCGAAACGTAGAAATTTTCAAGATTTTACTATAAGTATTTTGCCATATACGGATAGTTTTAACTCTTCGTGGGACACCCTGTATAGTAGACCGGTTTGCTATATGATCTTGTCCTTGAGCACAAGTTAAGCTCATATCCGAATGTAAAAATTCATTCAATTCAGGGCTCCCATTTGAAAAATGGATTTGCAGTAACCTTCAAACTCAAGGTCCAATTTAAGGTCACATGGTGATAGCCATTAAAACTTCTGCAACTTTCGTACTCACATTTAACTTGATAATATTTTTTTTCAAAGTTCTTGAACTCCCTGTATAATATTTACATATTTTATAATCAGCCAAAGTAAATACTCTGACATCTTATTAATCAAACTGCAACAAACAAAAGTTTTTTTGATACATAGTTTTTTTTATGTTTGAATATGAATTTTCAGGACAACATCCCCGAAGGAATAGTACAAACCGAAAGTATCGTCTATCGAGGTGATCCAACGATTATTCATTCTACAACAAACGTACCTGTGGTAGCCACAGAAGCTCGTAAAGTTAATCTGACTTCAGACGACGGAACGTACAGTGCAACTGGTGAAATAATAAGCTCGCAAACTATTAGTTCTAAAACTAGAACTGTAGAAACAATTACTGTAAGTATATATATAAATTTTTGTGCTGGGTGGGCAAATAAGAACGGCCGTCAACCATACAGGGTGTACCAATCTTACGACAAACTTCGGTATATGGGTTATTTTAAGAGATATCAAAAAATTTTATTAACAGAAATAGGAGATGGGCTGAAGGTCCATATTTTGAAATTATATCGAACTATACAGAGTGCTGCATAACTCTGTTACAAACCAAACATGATTTTTCAAATGGGAACCCCTGTATATTATACCGAATTCGGATTGGTTAAATTTTTTTGAAGCTTTTGATATGAAGTTTTGGCCA